>JBBPBX010029965.1:2377-16552 GCA_038048925.1 Garcialebias charrua
ATATATATATATATATATATATGTATGTATATATATATCGTATGTATGTATGTATATATATATCGCGATATCTCCAAAATCAATGAAAAAATGATTCAAAATTGATAAAAAAATGTCAACACTAAATTTGAACAAACTTAAATATTTTATTTTAACCATCAATTGCACACATAAATAAAAAGTACTTCAAGCAAAAAGGAAGAATAAATAATTTAAACTTAAAAAGGTGCTCTTGTGCTTTTAACATTTAAAAAAATGTTAAATCAAAACATTTAAGGCCTTTAAAATACAAAAACAAAAGTGTAAACAGTGGCCATAAAATTTACTGACCCAGAACAGTCACAGGTAACAACTCTAAACTATTTGCATGTGCTGGTAATTTTTAACAACAAACCACAAAATGTGCACAAGTTTCAAACTGTGCCAAGTTCAGGCAATGTCTGCAAAACCTCTGAACAAGAACAGATTTATCACAGTACTGCAGTAAATGTGAGCCTCTGTGTACTGTATCCGGTTTTATTGTGAAAGGGTCAGGGGGTTGTTTCCGGGTTCACGAAGACGTTCTCTAAGTTGCTCTACAAAGTGTCGCATTGAATCCTTGTGTAAAAACACGACAGCCTCCACTCAGAAACGTGAACCGAGAGGTGGAGACATTATTAAATCAGCTGTATCGCTAAAGACACGGTCAGTCTCAGCTGTGGAAGAAGACGGCTAACGCGTTAGCCATCTTGTTAGCCGCTAAGGACCGTGTCTTTAGCGATAATGATAAAATGCTGATTTAATAATGTCTCCACCTCTCTCTGCGGTGCACGCATGACTAAATGAGCTCAGACCCGTGGTTTGTTTTAAGGAAGCAGCAGCTGGAAAAACACTCGGTTCTGCCGTTTCACGGTTCATGCTCCACTCCGCTGTTTAAATGGTGAAAAAGATTCGTAGTTCCGACCTTTCTTCGGGATTATTTTCAGCATCGTCTACAAAAACATTTTTTATGCCCTCATCTGACAATTTAATCCAAACTAGCTCAGAAAGAACATTGTTTTTCCCCCTCAGCAGCTGGCAGCGCTCTTCATATCTGCCGTGTTTACATGTTGTGCTGAAAGTCTCGCGCGCGGCTCCTGCAGCCTGCAGGAAGGAGGGGGGCGAGTGGGAGCCCGCACGACAGCAGGAGGATCCTCGATATACACGATATAGCCCTTTTAACCATCGTACATTTAAAATATCGCGATACATCGAGTATATTCGATATATCGCCCACCCCTAGTTATAACACACCTGTTTATTACAACACCTGGTTATAACACACCTGTTTATTACAACACCTGGTTATAACACACCTGTTTATTACAACACCTGGTTATAACACACCGGTTATTACAACACCTGGTTATAACACACCTGTTTATTACAACACCTGGTTATAACACACCGGTTATTACAACACCTGGTTATAACACACCTGTTTATTAAAACAACTGGTTATAACACACCTGTTATTACAACACCTGGTTATAACACACCTGTTTATTACAACACCTGGTTAATACAACACCTGGTTAATACCACATCTGTTTATTACAACACCTCGTTAATACCACATCTGTTTATTACAACACCTCGTTAATACCACATCTGTTTATTACAACACCTGGTTAATACCACATCTGTTTATTACAACACCTGGTTAATACCACATCTGTTTATTACAACACCTGGTTAATACCACATCTGTTTATTACAACACCTGGTTAATACCACATCTGTTTATTACAACACCTGGTTAATACCACATCTGTTTATTACAACACCTGGTTAATACCACATCTGTTTATTACAACACCTGGTTAATACCACATCTGTTTATTACAACACCTGGTTAATACCACATCTGTTTATTACAACACCTGGTTAATACCACATCTGTTTATTACAACACCTGGTTAATACCACATCTGTTTATTACAACACCTGGTTATACATCAGTTTATTACAACACCTGGTTAATACCACATCTGTTTATTACAACACCTGGTTAATACCACATCTGTTTATTACAACACCTGGTTAATAACACATCTGTTTATTACAACACCTGGTTAATACCACATCTGTTTATTACAACACCTGATATACACACCTGTTTATTACAACACCTGATATACACACCTGTTTATTACAACACCTGATTATACCACATCTGTTTATTACAACACCTAGTTATACTACACCTGTTTATTACAACACCTGGTTATAACACATCTGTTTATTACAACACCTGGTTAATACCACATCTGTTTATTACAACACCTGGTTTACCACATCTGTTTATTACAACACCTGGTTATACATCAGTTAATTACAACACCTGATTATACCACACCTGTTTAGTACAACACCTGATTAATACCACATCTGTTTATTACAACACCTGATTATACACACCTGTTTATTACAACACCTGATTATACCACATCTGTTTATTACAACACCTAGTTATACTACACCTGTTTATTACAACACCTGGTTATACCACATCTGTTTATTACAACACCTGGTTATACCACATCTGTTTATTGCAACACCTAATTAATGCCACACCTGGTTAATGCCACACCTGGTTAATGCCACACCTGGTTAATGCCACACCTGGTTAATGCCACACCTGGTTAATGCCACACCTGGTTAATGCCACACCTGGTTAATGCCACACCTGGTTAATGCCACACCTGGTTAATGCCACACCTGTTTATTGCCACACCTGGTTAATGCCACACCTGTTTATTGCCACACCTGTTTATTGCCACACCTGTTTATTGCCACACCTGTTTATTACAACACCTGATTAATACCACACCTGGTTAATACCACATCTGATTAATACCACACCTGATTAATACCACACCTGATTACCTGTAATACCACACCTGATTAATACCACATCTGTTTATTACAATTCCTGGTTAATACCACACCTGGTTTATACCACACCTGTTTATTACAACACCTGGTTAATACCACACCTGCTTATTACAACACCTGGTTAATACCACACCTGCTTATTACAACACCTGGTTAATACCACACCTGTTTATTACAACACCTGGTTAATACCACACCTGTTTATTACAACACCTGGTTAATACCACACCTGTTTATTACAACACCTGGTTAATACCACACCTGTTTATTACAACACCTGGTTAATACCACACCTGTTTATTACAACACCTGGTTAATACCACATCTGTTTTATTACAACACCTGGTTATACATCAGTTTATTACAACACCTAATTAATACCACATCTGTTTATTACAACACCTGGTAATACCACACCTGTTTATTATTACACATTATATTGGGCGGCCGTGGCACAGTGGTAATGGCAGTCGACCCCCGATCGGAAGGTTGGAGGTTCGAATCCCGCATCCGCCCACCATGTGTCGTTGTGTCCCTGGGCAAGACACTTAACCCCAAGTTGCTCCCGGTAGGTCTGGATGGCACCTTGCAAGGCAGGCTACCACTACCGGTGTATGAATGTCTGAATGAATGGGTGGATGGTTGGTATTGTAAAGCGCTTTGGGGCTCCTCACAGGGGGCTGGAAAGCGCTATATAAATAAGCTCCATTTACCATTTTACCATTACAACACCTGGTTATACCACATCTGTTTATTACAACACCTGGTTATACCACACCTGTTTATTACAACACCTGGTTATAACACACCTGTTTATTACAACACCTGGTTATACCACATCTGTTTATTACAACACCTGATTAATACCACATCTGTTTATTACAACACCTGATTATACACACCTGTTTATTACAACACCTGATTATACACACCTGTTTATTACAACACCTGATTATACCACATCTGTTTATTACAACACCTAGTTATACTACAACTGTTTATTACAACACCTGGTTATACCACATCTGTTTATTACAACACCTGGTTATACCACATCTGTTTATTGCAACACCTAATTAATGCCACACCTGTTTAATGCCACACCTGTTTAATGCCACACCTGTTTAATGCCACACCTGGTTAATGCCACACCTGGTTAATGCCACACCTGGTTAATGCCACACCTGGTTAATGCCACACCTGGTTAATGCCACACCTGATTACCTGTAATACCACACCTGATTAATACCACATCTGTTTATTACAATTCCTGGTTAATACCACACCTGTTTTTTTACAACACCTGGTTAATACCACACCTGTTTATTACTACACCTGGTTAATACCACACCTGTTTATTACTACACCTGGTTTATACCACACCTGTTTATTACAACACCTGGTTATACCACACCTGCTTATTACAACACCTGGTTAATACCACACCTGCTTATTACAACACCTGGTTAATACCACACCTGTTTATTACAACACCTGGTTAATACCACACCTGTTTATTACAACACCTGGTTAATACCACATCTGTTTATTACAACACCTGGTTAATACCACATCTGTTTATTACAACACCTGGTTAATACCACATCTATTTATTACAACACCTGGTTATACATCAGTTTATTACAACACCTAATTAATACCACATCTGTTTATTACAACACCTGGTAATACCACACCTGTTTATTATTACATATTACATCTGTTTAAAACCTGCTTCTTCCATCTTCGAAACATCTCCAGACTTCGCCCATCTCTGACTTTTCCTGATGCTGAGAAGCTCGTCCATGCCTTTGTCTCCTCCAGGCTCGACTATTGCAACTCCCTGTTTATTGGTATCCCTGGCAAAAACCTTCAGAAACTTCAATACATTCAAAACAGTGCAGCAAGGATTCTGTTGAGAGTTCGTAAATTTGAACATATTACACCCATTCTCCATAACCTCCATTGGCTTCCTGTCACCTACAGAATTCAGTACAAAACTGCTCTCATTACCCATCAATGCTTGCACGGCACTTCACCTGACTATCTAAAGGACATTCTTGCACCATATTCATCCACCCGGTCTCTACGATCACAGAACAGTAATTTCCTTCATATTCCTCGGACCAAATTGAGGACCATGGGAGACCGAGCATTCTGTGTGGCTGCCCCCCGCCTGTGGAACTCCCTCCCTGATGACCTGAGAGCTCCACAGTCACTGGTTGACTTTAAAAGCAGCATAAAGACCTTTCTTTTTAAGCAAGCCTATTCTGCCTCCACATGATTTTATCTTTGATCTTAGCTGATATCATTATTGATTTTACTTGATTTTATTGATTTTACTTGTTTTATTTTATTTATTTTTTAAGCAAGCCTAATCTGCATCCACATGATTTTATCTTGATCTTAGTCGATATTATTATTGATTTTATTTGATTTTATCACTTGTTTTATTTTGATCTTTGCTTTATTACAATTTGTAGCACTTTGAGATTTTTATTAATGAAAAGTGCATTATAAATGGAATTCATTATTATTATTATTATTATATGGGCGGCCGTGGCACAGTGGTAATGGCAGTCGACCCCCGATCGGAAGGTTGGAGGTTCGAATCCCGCATCCGCCCACCATGTGTCGTTGTGTCCCTGGGCAAGACACTTAACCCCAAGTTGCTCCCGGTAGGTCTGGATGGCGCCTTGCAAGGCAGGCTACCACTACCGGTGTATGAATGTCTGAATGAATGGGTGGATGGTTGGTATTGTAAAGCGCTTTGGGGCTCCTCACAGGGGGCTGGAAAGCGCTATATAAATAAGCTCCATTTACCATTTTACCATTACAACACCTGGTTATACCACATCTGTTTATTACAACACCTGGTTATACCACATCTGTTTATTACAACACCTGGTTATACCACACCTGTTTATTACAACACCTGGTTATACCACACCTGTTTATTACAACACCTGGTTATACCACATCTGTTTATTACAACACCTGGTTATACCACACCTGTTTATAACAACACCTAGTTAATACCACACCTGTTTATTACAACACCTGGTTATACCACATCTGTTTATTACAACACCTGGTTATACCACATCTGTTTATTACAACAACTGGTTAATACCACACCTGTTTAATACAACATCTGGTTAATACCACACCTGGTTAATACCACACCTGTTTATTACAACACCTGTTTATTACAACACCTGGTTAATACACCTGTTTATTACAACACCTAATTAATACCACACCAGTTTATTACAACACCTGGTTAATACCACACCAGTTTATTACAACACCTGGTTAATACCACACCTGGTTAATACCACACCTGGTTAATACCACACCTGGTTAATACCACACCTGGTTAATACCACACCTGGTTAATACCACACCTGTTTATTACAACACCTGTTTATTACAACACCTGTTTATTACAACACCTGTTTATTACAACACCTGGTTAATACCACACCTGTTTATTACAACACCTAATTATTACCACACCTGTTTATTACAATACCTGTTTATTACAACACCTGTTTATTACAACACCTGTTTATTACAACACTTGGTTATACCACACCTGTTTATTACAACACCTAATTAATACCACACCTGTTTATTACAACACCTGGTTAATACATCTGTTTATTACAACACCTGGTTATACCACACCTGTTTATTACAACACCTAATTAATACCACACCAGTTTATTACAACACCTGGTTAATACCACACCTGTTTATTACAACACCTAATTATTACCACACCTGTTTATTACAACACCTGTTTATTACAACACTTGGTTATACCACACCTGTTTATTACAACACTTGGTTATACCACACCTGTTTATTACAACACTTGGTTATACCACACCTGTTTATTACAACACCTAATTAATACCACACCTGTTTATTACAACACCTGGTTAATACATCTGTTTATTACAACACCTGGTTATACCACACTTGTTTATTACAACACCCGGTTAATACCACACCTGTTTATTACTACACCTGGTTTATACCACACCTGTTTATTACAACACCTGGTTAATACCACACCTGTTTATTACAACACCTGGTTAATACCACACCTGCTTATTACAACACCTGGTTAATACCACACCTGCTTATTACAACACCTGGTTAATACCACACCTGTTTATTACAACACCTGGTTAATACCACACCTGTTTATTACAACACCTGGTTAATACCACATCTGTTTATTACAACACCTGGTTAATACCACATCTGTTTATTACAACACCTGGTTAATACCACATCTATTTATTACAACACCTGGTTATACATCAGTTTATTACAACACCTAATTAATACCACATCTGTTTATTACAACACCTGGTTAATACCACACCTGTTTATTATTACATATTATATTGGGCGGCCGTGGCACAGTGCTAATGGCAGTCGACCCCCAATCGGAAGGTTGGAGGTTCGAATCCCGCATCCGCCCACCATGTGTCGTTGTGTCCCTGGGCAAGACACTTAACCCCAAGTTGCTCCCGGTAGGTCTGGATGGCACCTTGCAAGGCAGGCTACCACTACCGGTGTATGAATGTCTGAATGAATGGGTGGATGGTTGGTATTGTAAAGCGCTTTGGGGCTCCTCACAGGGGGCTGGAAAGCGCTATATAAATAAGCTCCATTTACCAGTTTACCATTACAACACCTGGTTATACCACATCTGTTTATTACAACACCTGGTTATACCACACCTGTTTATTACAACACCTGGTTGTACCACACCTGTTTATTACAACACCTGGTTATACCACACCTGTTTATTACAACACCTGGTTATACCACACCTGTTTATTACAACACCTGGTTATACCACACCTGTTTATTACAACACCTGGTTATACCACACCTGTTTATTACAACACCTGGTTAATACCACACCTGTTTATTACAACACCTGGTTATACCACATCTGTTTATTACAACACCTGGTTATACCACACCTGGTTATTACAACACCTGGTTATACCACACCTGGTTATACCACACCTGGTTAATACCACACCTGGTTAATACCACACCTGGTTAATACCACACCTGGTTAATACCACACCTGGTTAATACCACACCTGTTTATTACCACACCTGTTTATTACAACACCTGGTTAATACATCTGTTTATTACAACACCTGGTTATACCACACCTGTTTATTACAACACCTAATTAATACCACACCAGTTTATTACAACACCTGGTTAATACCACACCTAATTATTACCACACCTGTTTATTACAATACCTGTTTATTACAACACCTGTTTATTACAACACATGTTTATTACAACACTTGGTTATACCACACCTGTTTATTACAACACCTAATTAATACCACACCTGTTTATTACAACACCTGGTTAATACATCTGTTTATTACAACACTTGGTTATACCACACCTGTTTATTACAACACCTGGTTAATACATCTGTTTATTACAACACCTGGTTATACCACACCTGTTTATTACAACACCTAATTAATACCACACCAGTTTATTACAACACCTGGTTATAATAATAATAATAATAATGAATTCAATTTATAACGCACTTTTCATTAATGAAAATCTCAAAGTGCTACAAGGAGCAACAGAATTAAATGACAATAAAACAGACAATAAAACAAATAATAAAACATTTAAAATCAATAACAATATCAGCTAAGATCAAAAGTAGAATCATGAGGAGGTAGAGTATGCTTGGTCGAAAAGAAAGGTCTTCAAGTCGCTCTTAAAGTCAACCACAGACTGTGGGGCTCTTAGACAGTCAGGAAGAGAGTTCCACAGGCGGGGGGCAGCCACACTGAAAGCCCGGTCTCCCATGGTCCTTAATTTGGTTCTCGGAATGTGAAGGAGATTGCTGTTCTGTGACCGCAGCGAACGGGTGGATGAGTATGGAATGAGAATATCCTTCAGATAATCTGGTGAAGTTCCGTGTAAGCATTGATGTGTAATGAGAGCAGTTTTGTACTGAATTCTGTAGGCAACAGGAAGCCAATGAAGGTTATGGAGAATTGGCGTAATATGTTCAAATTTACGAACTCTCAACAAGATCCTTGCTGCACTGTTTTGAATATATTGAAGTTTCTGAAGGTTTTTGCCAGGGATTCCAATAAACAGGGAGTTGCAGTAGTCGAGCCTGGAGGAGACAAAAGCATGGACCAGCTTCTCAGCATCGTCAGGTGTAAACAGGTGTGGTTAATACCACACCTGTTTATTACAACACCTGTTTATTACAACACCTGTTTATTACAACACCTGTTTATTACAACACTTGGTTATACCACACCTGTTTATTACAACACCTAATTAATACCACACCAGTTTATTACAACACCCGGTTAATACCACACCTGTGTATTACAACACCTGTTTATTACAACACCTGTTTATTACAACACCTGTTTATTACAACACCTGATTAATACCACATCTGTTTATTACAACACCTGATTAATGCCATCCATACATCCATCCATTTTCTTCCTCTTATCCGGGGTCGGGCCATGGGGGTAGCAGCCTAAGTAGGGAGGCCCAGACTTCCCTCTCCCCAGCCACTTGGAGCAGCTCCTCTGGGGGAATCCCAAGGCGTTCCCAGGCCAGCCGAGAAACATAGTCCCTCCAGCGTGTCCTGGGTCTTCCTCTGGGTCTCCTCCCGGTGGGACATGCCCGGAACACCTCACCAGGGAGGCGTCCAGGAGGCATCCTAACCAGATGCCCGAGCCACCTCAACTGGCTCCTCTCGATGTGGAGAAGCAGCGGCTCTACTCCGAGTCCCTCCCGGATGACTGAGCTTCTCACCCTATCTCTAATGCCTCATCCTCACCTAACGCATCCAAATGCTCCTAATGCTCTGTGTTTGCTGCTGTAAACAGATGTCTGTCCCCACCGAACGTCTGCAGACGCGCAGTGGGAGGAGCGTGTCGTGGCTCCCTTCCTGGTCAGATCCGTGTTGTTTATGTACACTGGGCAGATAAAACCAGCTGTACGTGCCTCGTCAATACTTGTGTGTGTTTTCTACGAGCCGAACTGCAGCTCAAAAAGTATTTGTTGAGATTAAAACTTTTTTTTTTATGTTTGGGGAGATGTACGCTCGAAAAAAAAGCAGCAACTTTATAAATGCCATATTTTCCTACCGGATGCTGTTTTCGTCCACAGAAAGTCCCGTCGTCGTTGCGTCATCACATAGCAGAGTCTCTTCCGAGTGGTTGCTGATAATCTGCGAGCAGAAGAAGCAGGGCAAACCCAGCTTCTACAGTGGCTGCTGGCTGCGCGCGCGTGCGTGACAAGGGACTGCCGGGTGCTGCCGCGTTGCTTGAAATGCTGTAGATTCGCCGCGTCACGCCCCGCTGTTCCAAGATGCGCGGCCCCCTAGACTTTCAATGTAAAGTGGCTGCTTCAGCTGCGCGAGATGCGTTTGGTGAGGATGAGGCATCTGGGAGAGTCCAGACACCCTGCGGAGAAAACTCATTTCAGCCGCTTGTATCCGAGATCTTGTTCTTTCGGTCATAACCCAAAGCTCATGACCATAGATGAGGGTGGGAACGTAGATCGATCGGTAAATTGAGAGCTTCGCCTTTTGACTCAGCTCTCTCTTCACCACGACAGACCGGTACAGCGCCCGCTTCACTGCGGATGCTGCACCTATCCACCTATCGATCTCACGCTCCAGTTTTTCCTCATTCGTGAACAAGACCCGAGAAACTTAAACTCCTCCACTTGGGGCAGGACCCAAGTGGAGGAAAATTCTTCTAAAAACTGGTCATGACCCACATCAAAACATCAACGAGGACCCTCATCAGTATGCTTACCGTTAGGACCGATCAACAGAGGACGCCATCTCCTCTGTGGTTCACACTGCTCTCACCCACCTGGATCAGAAAGACTTGTGGACTTCACATCTGCTTCAACACCATGATCCCCCAAACTCTGATGGACAAACTATCCACACTTGGACTAAGCCCCTCCATTTGTAACTGGGTACTAGACTTCTTAACAAACAGACCACAGTCAGTGAGGATCCACAACTTCTCCTCCTCCACCATTGCCCTCAGCACTGGCTCTCCTCAGGGATGTGTGCTGAGCCCCCTTCTGTTCACTCTGCTCACATATGATTGTGCAGCCACACATCCAGGCTGTCATATTGTTAAGTTTGCAGATGATACAGCGGTGGTGGGATGCATCACAAACAATGATGAGTCCAGCTACAGGCAGGAGGTGGAACATCTGGAGAGCTGGTGCAAAGAGAATAATCTTCACATGAATGTGAAGAAGACAAAGGAGATGATTGTGGACTTCAGTAGGGATGCACCGATCCGATACCAGTATCGGTATCGGTCCCGATATTAAACAAAGTTATAGATCAGGTATCTGTGACAATGGACCCAATCCATAGGGGCAATCTATACAGTTTATATCTATGCTGAGCTCCGTGTGTGATGTAACGTTATGCGCCAGCGACACGCAGTGCAGTGGCACGTGCAGTTTTCCAAATGGAGCGAACGAAAGGTGAGACATCAGCTGTCCTTTGTATTTATTGTGGGACAAAGAGCACGCGCTGTCAGCTGTCCTCTGTTTGTGGGACAGGCGCGAGCGCGCGCGGTCAGCTGTCCTATGTATTTATTGTGGGACAGCGCGCGGAGGAGATGTGTGTGCGCCGCACACACATCTCCTCCGCGCGCTGTCTGCTGTCCTCTGTGCTCTGTATTTATTGTGGGACAGACGCGTAGGAGATGTGTGCGCGCCGCACCTCCGCATCTCCTCCGCTACGAGATGGTGAGCAGAAAATATTTGTCAGAAACGGCTCTACCTGAACTGCACGGTAAAGTGTGCAAACGCATATTGGAGGAGATAAAATATGTTAAAGCCATGAGTTTCACGACAGACATTTGGAGCTCTGACGTCTCCCCCGTGTCACTTTTAAGTTTAACGGCACACTGGCTGGATGAGAGTTTTGTGCCACACAGCGCAATGTTGAACGCAACAAACTTTCGTGGGTCACACACCAGTGAAGCGATAGCAGCTAGCCTGAAGGAAATGTTTGACAAGTGGCAAATTCCGTTGAGCAAAATTCACGTGAACGCAGGGGCGGTTCTGGGGTGGGGCCAACAAGGGCCGGTGCCCCTGTAACATGGAGCCTGGCCCTACCTGTGGCCCACCCTCAGTAGGGCAGCCAATGTTGTTATATAATTTTGGACTGAGAAACTGAACCAAGACTTCACCTAACAGTTATTTTCATTATAATTTTATTTGCTTATTAATATATTTTCTTCAGTCAATACAAATACTGTCTGTAAAATGTTTAATATTTTTCTCATTTGATTTTTTAAACCATTTTCTTTGGTTACAATGGTTAATCACTGCTTTAAAAAAATAAGAGAGAATATTTTGAATTCCTAATTGCACTCTAGGGCTGCAACTAACGATTATTTCAATAATCGATTAATCTGTCGATTATTTTTTCGATTCATTGATGAATCGGCAAAATGAGTTATTTTTTCAACCTCTTTATTTATTCAAAAATAGAACACTTGAATGACAGCAAATTACACAAAAAACAAGTTGCTACTTTACTATTCAGTAAGCACAATGTTGACAAATAATAAATAAAAAAATGTTGGTCAAATACCTTAAAAATAAATAAATGTACACAAAAATATACTTTTTTATGAAGTGGGAAAAATAAAGCATTTGTTATTTAAATGTCCTCCTGAGCTGTTGGACCAATATATAAATGATAAATAAATGCAATTCATCCTTCCATACATGCAGTGTCTTCACTCAGACGTTGCCAACAAATTAAAACCTGAAGCTTAATCATTTAATTATTACCATCTTTGTTTTAGATTTATTTATAAATCACATTTTTAACACTGCTTGTACCAATTAAATAAAAAGTAACACACCCACACGCACACACACTGTTTGGTTCTGCTGGGGTCCAAATGGTTCTGTGGGGGTGGTGTTAGGGACTTCCCCCTGTATGACCCCGTTGACTCCCGCACACAGGTGTTAAGACGAGGGGGAGAGCGGGTAGCTTGCTAACACACACGTTCTCTATCACTAGGCGTGTTTCCATCAAGGTTTCTAGGTGCGCATTATGAAGCATCGCATCAGAAAAGCTAAATGGAAACGGCATAATTCGAGTTAACTTCCTCTAAGTCGCTCTAAAGTTTATACGCTCGCTTGAGGTAGTTTTTGGGGAGTCGATTCAGAGCTGAGTCGGCTAAACGACAGATGGAAACAGATTAGCCGACTCAGTTCTGCCGCAGCGAACATTCACGTCACGTGACTGATCAGCTGTTTCCGCTCCGGACAACATGTAACATCGCTAAAACTAGTTGGCATGACAGAATAAATACAACTTGCCCGATAGCAACACATACCTGAAATATTCTCTCCATTTTGCCGAGATGTCTGTTTTCAAACGCTACTTCCTGTTTACTGTGGAAGTGCGTAACGCTGACGTCTGACGTATGGCGCTGACGTGTGACGTAATGACGCTGACGTCTGACGTAGAGACGCTTTGCGTGGCATTGCAGATGCGCTTCAAGCCAGTTTAATGGAAACACTTCTGATCCTCATAATTTTAATTTACATTTTAGCGAAATTTTCTAAAATTCGCTCAAAAATCGAATTTAAATTGGATGGAAACATGACCACTGTCATGAATCAGCTAACAACCAGCAGCTTCAGGCAGCTACTGGAGAGACTCGCGTTACATTTTCTCACTTGGAAACAGAACAGACTTACCCTGCTGTTGAGCTCCCTTCATCCTCAGCGATGACGCCGACATGTTTACGTTTCAGGTGCTGTATCATCATCGTGGTACGCATTTTTTAACTTTGTTAAGCGTGAAGTGCTCCCACACTTTTGACAACTTGGGTCGGACAGCTTTTACTGCGTCGGCCATTTGAAACTTCCGCGGAACACACCCCTCCTCTCTGCCTCTGCTCTGTTGCTTCTGCTCGCTCCGCGCGAGGCGCGCTGCAGTTTTTTTTTTCAACTTTATTCAGTCAGCTAGCGTTGACACTGTTTTGCAGCTGAACAAAACGGCTCCGCGACGTGCAGAAAGACACATAATCGCGCGACACAACGAATCGATGATGAAATTCGTTGCCAACACTTTTAATAATCGATTTTTATCGATTTTATCGATTCGTTGTTGCAGCCCTAATATATATATATATATATAT
>JBBPBX010029966.1:0-35515 GCA_038048925.1 Garcialebias charrua
CTATAAATACACATACCCATACCTACAAATATATATACAATATACATACATATATATTTATATTCATTTATATACCCATCTACATACATCTACTATACATCCCTGCATCCATTTGTGTGTGGTTGTGAGCATGCATAAGTGAATGAGGTTCCTCCAATAGAACATTTAGTAGCGACTGTGAAGCATCAGAGACCCGTCCCCCCAAAGCCCGAGACAGACGAAGGGGCGATCAAAGCCCAAGACCCCAGGAAGGACCCCGAGCCCAGAGTCCCCAGGACCACCCGAACAGGACGAGCCACTCGTCCACTCCCCAGATCCGACCAAGTGGAAGAACCGGACGAACCCCACCAGGGACCACACACAATGACCCCCCGGGGTCAACAGCGACAATACACAGGCCCCCGCCGGAGCCCGCCGCACCGACGTAGCCCCAGGGCCGGTCACCGAGGCTCGGGCACCGGGGACGCCCATCCCTCAGGTCCAGACCTGACAGGACCAGAGGACCCGAGCCCCACCAGGCAGCCACCAGGCCGAGCTGACAAACGCCCAAGCGCCCAGCCCCAGATAGTGAGGGCCCCAAGCACGCCCGTAGGCAGAGGAACACCCACCAGGGGGCCACGTGGCAGGAGCGCGACACTGGGTAGCCTCAGAAGTATCAGAGAGGGGGCAGTCCAAGTCCCAGCCTGACACTTAAACATTCATACACAGACACACTCATTCAGACCCACCCTCATCCTCACCCTCAGTCACAGAAAGACAAACAATAACGACACGCTCCATTCATAATCCCGATGCACACTCTATACCCCCTAGGTCCAAGACATGTACCTGCTACCTACATGGGGCAGCCCACATCCAAACCCAGGAGGTAGACCCATTCATTCTGGGGTGGAGAGCAGCAGACGTCCAAGATCTGGCACACCCCGCGCCCTGCCGACAGGACAGGACAGGACACCCGAGCCCAAGCAGCCCCAGAGGGAGCCCACTGCCAGCCCCGCCCACGGCGAACCCGCAGGCCCCGAACCCCCCCACTCCCCAGCACAACCCCTGACGGCCCACCCCCAGAATGTCCGCAAGGCAACCCGGGGGGCAAGAGAAAAATAAATAAATAATATATAAATAAATACATAATAAATAAAATTGAAATTAACAAATCAAGACCCCGACACACACACCCCCGTCCCCAAATGTACTGTTGGTGAGTGTTGTTGTAAAGTGTATTTAAAAAGGAAAGAGAAGGAGCAAAGGCTGGCATTATACCAGTTTCCCCTCCACTCCAACTCTAACCCAGGCCCTAATTGTCTAAATGCATAATGTTGAGTGAGCATAGGCATGGGGGCGAGATTGATGTCATCCCGCCACCCATAGCCATAGTGCTCACTCCTTCCCTATATGTGACTTTTATGAAGATGTTTATGAATGAATGTCTAAAGTGTATATAAAATTGAGTCCCAGGTGCTCTTAACAACAGAGATGTAAAACCATTGCAGCACACCCGAGACCCAAATTCCCTACATGTATTAATTTAAGATGAAGAGGGCGGAGGTGCGTGTTGAGGGATGGGGAGAAAAATAACTGCAGGAACAGTGCTCCCACAGCGAGTCAGCTCCCCCGCTGACCCTGCTTACCCCCCAGCTCGCCAAGGTCCACCCAAGGAGCGAGGTAAAGGAAACACCTCTCCGACCGCCAGGACATTGAGCCAAGACCAGAGAGGGACACGGCCCCGAGGGCCGCCAACAGCAGAACCAACAGCCCACACCCGCCAGGGCCGCCACGACCCCTGCGAACCGCAGTCAGCCCGCCGTCCAAGAGGACACAAAATCCCACATGGACGACACGGCCAAGAGCGCCCGCCCAACCGTCGACAGAGCCAGGAAGCACCAAGAACAGGCCCCAACCGGGGCCCGCACACCGGCCAAGTATAGTCCAAGACCATCATCCAGGACATCCACCTAATCCCCACCCCAGAAGAAATACTATACCCACCCTTCATATTAACAACTTTCAGAACACATAACACATTAGACACCCAGGCTGGGTTTGCCCGCCCCCTCCCATTGGCCACCAGTCACGCCCCCAGACACCCACCCCCCAGCATATGAACCCCAACCCACCAGCGAGCCGAGAGCCCCCGGCCAGAGCTGGGCACCAGAGCGCCAGCCAGCCCATAGCCCGGCGACCCGCCCGCCAGAGCCCAAGACCCCCGACCCCCACCAGGCCCAAGCCCGGGGACGACGCGCCCCCAGAGTCCCAAGCCCCCGGCACCCACCCCGAAACCACCCCAGCACGGCCGGGTCACCGACCGGCGACCCATGACCGCCGCCACCGACCACCCGAGGGCCCGCATGCCGCCCCCAGTAGATGTCCCCCAGAACCCCCCCGGTCCTCCCCAGGTCGAAGACGAGGTCCTCCCCGCCCAAGCAGCCCTAACCCCCCGGCGCCCCAAACCCCAACCTCCCCCCCCTCCAGTCCCAATGCCCCACAAGGCCACATCCCAGACCCCCCACCCTCACTACGTAACGGAGCCGATCAAAGAATGCCAAATAGGTTGATCCAATGTGTCGGCAGATGCTGTTTCAAGACTAATATGATCTAACAGAAGATTTTTATACTGATTAACGCTAAGATTATTTTTATTTTTCCAATTTACGAGTATGGTTTTCTTTGCGATGCATAAGGCAGTGAAAAGCATATAGGATGTATTTTTTTCTAGTATAACATCTTCAAAGATACCCAATAAGCAAACAGATGGAGAGAGTGGGATATTAATTTTCAAACATTTAGACAAGTCTTCACATACCTGTACCCAGAACCTCTGAACGGATGGACAGAACCAGAGCGCGTGAATATAATCATCAGGTGTATTACTTATGCACTGTGAGCACTTGTTAGATGGTATAAAGCCCATCTTAAACATTCGCTCCCCTGTATAATGTACTCTATAGAGAACCTTATATTGTATTAATTGTAAATTGGAGAGTCTAGTCAATTTAAAAGTATTTGAACATACTTGAGACCAAATTTTTTGTTCAAAGTTGATTGATAAATCTGACTCCCATTTTTCAACAGGTAGTGCTATCGAGTCATCGATCCTAGACAATTTTTTGTATATTTTAGATAATAATTTCGGTGGTTGAAAATTAATAAACTCTAACACACATGTTGGGGTTTCCAACAATGTTTTATTAAGCTTAAATTTCTTTTTTACAATTGACTTAATTTGTTGGTATTGTAGGAAATATTTATTATCAATGTCATATTGTATTATTAATTTATTAAATGGAATAAAGTCTATACCCTCAAATATGTGTTCCAGACATTCAATACCTTTCATTCTCCAACCTGGGAAATTTAACATATTATTTTCTTGTTGAATGTCAGGATTGTTCCAGAGAGGTGTATGTCTACATGGGAGTAGTGAAGACTTTGTCATTTTCAGATACTCCCACCATGCTGTCAGAGATGAGCTAATATTGATGCTCTTAAAGCAGACATGTCTTTTTAAATCTGTACTGATAAATGGTAGATCTGAAATCCTAATATTATTACATAAAGTTTGTTCTATATCTATCCAAGTTTCATCTAGTGCATTCGGTTTTAACCACTTTGATATATATTGTAATCTGTTTGCTAAATAGTAGTAATAAAAGTTTGGAAGTTCTAATCCTCCGGTATCTTTAGATTTTTGTAATGTTTTTAAACTAATACGCGGAGTTTTATTGTTCCAAAGGAATTTAGATATAGAAGAGTCCAGGGACTTAAACCATTCATTTGAAGGTTTATTTGGAATCATTGAGAATAAATAATTTATTCTCGGCAGCACCATCATTTTTACTGAGGCAACTCTTCCCATAAGTGATATGGGTAGAGATCTCCATCTAGTAAGATCGTCTTCAATTTTCTTTAATAATGGGATATGATTTAATTTTATTAAATCCTCCAATTTAGGAGAGATATTAACACCTAAATATTTAATGTTACCTGATTGTAGTCTTTCATTAAGAGAATTATTAAACATGCAATTTATTGGAAGAACTGTAGATTTTGTCCAGTTTATAGAATAATCAGAAACTTTTGAAAATGAGTTTATTAACTTTATAACATTAGATATTGAGTTTCCTGAGTTCTCAAGAAAAAGCAAAACATCGTCAGCATAAAGACTAATTTTATGTTCTATGTTTCTACCCTTTATGCCTTTAATATCCGCACTTTGCCTTATTGCTGCTGCTAAAGGTTCAATAAAAATAGCAAATAATGCTGGTGAAAGTGGGCAACCTTGCCTGGTGCCCCTCTGTAAACAGAAGCTTGAAGATAATTGATTATTTGTCCTGACGCACGCTGTAGGTGAGTTATATAATATTTTTAACCAATTAATGAAGTAATTCCCGAAGCCAAATTTATTTAATGTAGCAAATAAGAAATTCCAATTTACTCTATCGAATGCTTTTTCAGCATCTAAAGAAAAAATAGCTGTTTCAATATTTTTAAAATACGAATACTCTATTACATTATATAATCTGCGAGTGTTTGTGTTCGAGTGTCTTCCTTTTATGAATCCGGTTTGGTCTGGATGTATAATAACAGGAGTTATCTTCTCTAGTCTTTTTGATAAGACTTTACAAATTATTTTAACATCAACATTAATAAGAGAGATTGGACGATAACTGGTAGGTAATACTGGGTCTTTGCCTGGTTTTAATAAGAGACTAATGTTGGCTGAATTCATATGTGTTGGTAGCCTGCCATTTCCTTCTGACTCAAGTAGCACTCTATAGAATATCGGTTCCAGTATATCCCAGAATTCTTTATAGAATTCCACCGGATAGCCATCAGGACCTGGAGATTTCTTATTAGGCATGCTTTTAATTGCTTCATGGAGCTCATCTGATGTTAATGGTGAGTCTAGTTTTGATGACTGACTAATATCTAGTTTTGGAAGTGTTACTTTCTCCAAGAATTCATTAATATCTTGATTAGATGGATTTATTTGTGGAGTGTAAAGAGTTTTATAGAAGTCTTTAAAAACCTTGTTTATTTTTCCCTCATCATGAATTATATTTCCATTTTTATCTTTAATACCATATATAGATGTTTTTTCTTTGTTTAATTTGAGTTGATTAGCTAAAAAGTTCCCAGATTTATTACCGTATTCAAAATTATCTAATCTAAGTCTTTGTATCAAGAATTTATTTTTCTTATCAATATATTCATTTAGTTCTAATTTTAATTTGCGTAGCTTTTGCTGTGTTTCCTCTCCTTGTAGACCTTCTAATAGTTTAATGGATTTCTCTAATTCCTCAATACGTTTATTTTCTTTTTTCTTTTTATTTGTTGAATAGGATATTATTTTACCTCTCATGACTGTTTTCCCAGCCTCCCAAAGTGTACATGCTGAAGTTCCTGGCAAGTCATTAAACTCTAAATATGATGTCCATTCTTTTTTAAAGTATTGCAAAAATTCTTCTTCTTGAAGCAGTGATGTATTTAATCTCCAATTTATATTTTTTGTCATTACTTTTTTATTATCTAAATTTAGAGTAACTGGTGCATGATCGCTGACAGCAATAGTGTGTATCTTAGTGTCTGAAATATTGGTCAGCAATGAATTGCTTACTATGAAATAATCAAGACGAGAATATGAGTGATGCACATGTGAAAAGAAAGAATATTCTTTGCTATCAGGGTGAAAAGTACGCCATGCATCGCAGAGTCCATAATCATTCATATACTGTTTAACTATATTTATAGATTGCCAACTGCGTTGAGCTCCCACTGCATTCAGTCTGTCTAATTTGTCATCGAAACCAAAGTTGAGATCACCTCCCATTACTAGTGAGGAATCCATGTGATTTGATAGAGTGGAAAAAAAGTCGTGAAAAAAAGCAGCGTCGTCTACATTCGGCCCATAAATGCTAACTATGCAATAATTTTGTCCAAATATTGATAACTTTAATATTATATATCTACCTTGTGAGTCTATAACCTGATCTAATACTTTGAAGTTAACGTTTTTATGTATTAAAATTGCTACCCCTCTTTGTCTTGAATTATAACAGGCTGAAAATACATTAGGAAACTCAAAAGACTTTAGCTCATCCACAGTTGAGGCCAATTTATGAATTTCTTGGAGCAATACAACATCTGCCTTTAGTCTTTTAATCTGGTTAAAAATCCTATATTTTTTACTTTGGCTACCGGCTCCATTAATGTTCCATGTGACAAACCCTAAGGTACCCATACCTGTGCTAATGATAATATAGCTAAACCACACCCAATGTCACTAATATAAAAGATACTAATAGATCCAGACAAATACATATCCCTTTAATGATTAATTATATATTATTTTTAAATAGAGTAAGTGCTCTTCTTTTTTTTAATGAATCAGGGAAGTTTTCATTTATGAAGTAAATGTATGAATATATATAGACGTATGTGAACCCTTGTGCTTGTGCTCCGATAATTGTTAAGATAGAAAAATAGAGACAGAAAAACAAAAAGGAATGATATACATGAAAACATAACTCAGATAAGGAAAAACAACAAAAGAACCCTCTTACCACCTCAAGTGTCATTCCACCTTGTGTACCACCACTAACTGAGTGTGTCCCACCACCGAGCTGTGCTGAAAGAAAAAATTAAATATATCTGGTAAGTAATATTAATAAATACTATATATAATAATATTAATTAATATTAGCAACCAAAACATTTCTTACCTTGATTGTCTAATAAAGCCAAGGAGTAGCTTCTGGATCTCTAAACAGCTGACCGTTTATGTAGAGTTTATCCACAGAGATGTTAGCTCTTCTTCCTTCACTTATATTTTTCTTTCTTATCGGGTACAGAACGCGCCTTCTATTCAGAATTTCTACAGGGAATTGATCATTTATGCTAAAATGTGTGCCACGCAGTTCCCTACCTCGGCTTTTAACCTGTTCTTTTTGTTTGAAATGTTCGAATTTAGCTATTATTGGCCTTGGCCTAGTATTCTCAGGTTTTTTACCTCCCAGGCGGTGAACTCGATGAAAAGTGATCGATTTAACTGTTTCACTCGGCAACTTTAGCTGGTTCTGAATGAATGCCCGAACCGAGGCTTCAGGATCCTCTTCCGCTAGCTCCTGAATTCCAGAAAACACTAGATTTTCTCTCATGCTTCTGGCTTGAATATCTAAAATTGATTCCTTAATCTTCTTATTATCGCCAGAAAGCTGCGTCACCTGATCTGTTATTTTTTTCACTGTCCCCTTCAACTCTTTATTTTCTTTAGCGAGAGATTCTACCTGTTGTTGACTGAACTCGAGCGATTCTCTCAGGCTCTGGAATTCCTTGTGTAGTAGCTCCACTAACGCTAACCGAGCGTCCAAGCTAGATAACTTCTTGTCGATTGACTCAAGTATAGCCGTGAAGCCCGAATTATCCGCGGACGCTTCCGAAGAACTATCTGAGCTACCCTCTCGGTGTCGTTTAGCTAACGGGGCTAATTCGCTAGCAGCGCCGGATGTGCTGAGTTTGCTCATGACTAGCTTTTCAAAATAATCGTCTACAAACAATTCAAGGCTCTCCAAAGTCTCCCCGTCCAGTTTTGTTCAGTGAAGCAAATAAATCGTTATTAAATGTTAGTATATATTTTTTAATGACCTTACATTTAATTATCTAGTTTTATTTAAATAAATATGGACTTACCAATGATTTATAATCATACTCACGCACAGGCTTGAAGTTTTTCCTCAGCAGCAGCTCATAACACCTCCGCACCTTGGTTGTCAGACACGTTGAGCGGCGAAAGTTCGGCATTTTAAAATCGAGCGGTGGAGGCTGCTGGGGCACTGCATGCACGGAAAACGCTCTGCCGCCCCTCCCGCGCCGCTCAAAACGGATGTGACGCACGACCCCTATAGGCGCGTCCCCCATTGACTTTGCATGTAAACTGGCCGTTCCTGCAGCTCAAAACGCGTTCGGTCTGAACGTACCATTAATCTTTATCTATTGATAACGAAGCCTACTAGAATCACAACCCATAGCGCAACAATAATAGACAATATTTTTACAAATACGACAAATGGGGATGTGTTTGGTGGAATTCTAACGAGTGATCTTAGTGATCATCTACCAGTCTTTACATTTTATAAGAAGTATCAAACTGTTACAGAAACATTTGCAAAAAAGAAAACAACAATAATAAATACGTCAAAGAACGCATTAGATGAATTAAAGGATGATCTAGCAAAACAAAATTGGTAAAGTGTATATGTTGAAGATGTAAACAAAGCATATGACGTGTTTATGGATATTTTGGACACATTATTTAAAAAAAACTGTATACTAAAAACTTACACTAAAAAGAATCATGTAGAGCAACATTGGATGACAAAAGGATTGAGAAATGCATGTAAAAAAACTATTTGCACTCATGCTTCTTACAATGTAGATCAAAGGAAGCTGAAGAAAAGTACAAAAAATACAAAAACAAATTGGTTGGGATCATAAGAAAACACAAGAAAGAATATAATAATAATAATAATAATAATAATAATAATAATAATAATAATAATGAATTCAATTTATAACGCACTTTTCATTAATGAAAATCTCAAAGTGCTACAAAGTGCAACAGAATTAAATGTCAATAAAACAAGTAATAAAACAAGTAAAATCAATAACAGTATCAACTAAGATCAAAGATAGAATCATGAGGAGGCAGAGTATGCTTGGTTAAAAAGAAAGGTCTTCAAGCCGCTCTTAAAGTCAACCAGTGACTGTGGAGCTCTTAGGCAGTCAGGAAGAGAGTTCCACAGGCGGGGGGCAGCCACACTGAAAGCCCGGTCTCCCATTGTCCTTAATTTGGTTCTCGGAATGTGAAGTAGATGACTGTTCTGTGACCGTAGAGACCGGGTGGATGAGTATGGTGCAAGAATGTCCTTTAGATAATCTGGTGAAGTTCCGTGTAAGCATTGATGTGTAATGAGAGCAGTTTTGTACTGAATTCTGTAGGTGACAGGAAGCCAATGAAGGTTATGGAGAATGGGCGTAATATGTTCAAATTTACGAACTCTCAACAAAATCCTTGCTGCACTGTTTTGAATATATTGAAGCTTCTGAAGGTATTTACCAGGGATTTACCAGGAATATTACAGTGAACTGTTAAAGACCGTGTAAAGTGAATTTCAACATTTTCTTCAATAAACATTATAAATGTCATAATTGTAATCTTGTAAATGAGTAAAAAGTCTCAAAATTGTAGCTCAATTAATTTTGGAGTTATAGATCAAACTGTGTATAAAGATATTTCTGTTTCAGGATTTTTTAGGCGTGTTTTAAATGTGACCGCGTTTCGTCACGCGGTCTTCTTAAGTATAGCCCCACCCCCTGCAGCTCCAGCCGTATAAATGCCTTCTTCGGATTCACTCGCTACCGACCGTCTTCCTCCAGTACTCTCACTCCTTTTACGCATGGACTGCAGCCGCTCTATTGTGACATTGAGACGCAGGAGGGAGTCAAACAAACCCAGGCGTGCTGCTGGAGCGACCTGCACCTGCGCGCACATCTGCCCCCCCCCGCGCGCGCGCGCGCGTGTGTGTGTGTGTGTGTGTGTGTGTAACATTGTCTTTATTGTACATGTGTTTCAGTGGTTCCTGCCTCTGTTTAGAGCTGATTAAGAAGAAGAAGATCCTCAAGACTGAAGGCCTCATGTTGACCAGCAGGACCCAGAGCCTCTTATCATAAAGTGGAAGAAAAGACCCTTAGACCAGTCTGGTGGGTGACCAACTCAATATGGAGGAGACCGATATCAGATTTTAGGTCACTACAGTTTCTTTAAAGAGTGATGAGGATTAAAAAACAACTTACCAGGAACCCAGATTAAAAAATTCACAAAGGCAGTTCCAGCTCTTCAAAGACTGACGTTAACAAGGACGATCAAGAGGATGGTGAAATGACCAGTCCTGACTCTCTGATAAAGAACTCACCAGACTCTGAATCAGAACGTGAAGACAGTATGAAAGACTGGAAGGAGAGCAAGGCTCTTGAATCAGAAGTAAAAACTGTCAACAAATCTTTGAGCTGCTCTGAGTGTGGTAAGCAGTACGTCAGTAACCGAACTCTTCAAAGACACATGACAAGTCATTCAGGAGTGAAGTCTTCAAGATGTCTGCTTAATAAGAAATGTGTTGGAGAGAAGATAAATGTAGAGTCATGCAGGAAAGTCCAGGCAAGGCCAAAATCAACAAGCTGTGATAATAATAATAATAATAATTGTCTAATCTTGTCATCTGCGTATGTTTCCCATACACAGACGAAATTCGTCTCTGCATTTAACCCAACCACCTACCAGGCGGTGCAGTGAGCAGCCATAGAAGGCGCTCGGGGAGCTGGAGAAATAGGTGTGCACTCATAGACACCCCAAGATGTGTAGTGGCCGGGACGCGAACCCGCGTCCTTCGGGTCCCAAGTCAAACGCCCTAACCACTACACCATCTTGGCTCCTGATGACTGTGGTAAAAGATTTACTTCCAAATCAAATTTAAACAGACACATGAGAGTCCACACAGCAGAAAAGCGGTTTCCATGTGAACTTTGTGGACAAAGATTTAGTCGGAAGGATGCTTTAAACATACACATGAGAGTCCACACAGGAGACAAGCCATTTCCTTGTGAACTTTGTGGACAAAGATTTAGTCGGAAGACAAGTATAAAATCACACATGAGAGTCCACACAGGAGACAAGCCATTTCCTTGTGAACTTTGTGGACAAAGATTTAGTATGAAGACAGGTTTAAACGCACATATGAGAGTCCACACAGGAGACAAGCCATTTCCTTGTGATCTTTGTGGACAAAGATTTAGTCAGAAGGGAAGTTTAAACAGACACATGAGAGTACACACAGGAGAAAAGCCATTTCCTTGTGATCATTGTGGACAAAGATTTAGTCATAAGGCAGATATAAACAAACACATGAGAGTCCACACAGGAGACAAGCCATTTCCTTGTGAACTTTGTGGACAAAGATTTAGTCATAAGGCAAGTTTAAATGCACATATGAGAGGCCACACAGGAGACAAGCCATTTCCTTGTGATCTTTGTGGACAAAGATTTAGTCATAGGACAAGTTTAAACAAACACCTGAGAGTCCACACAGGAGACAAGCCATTTCCTTGTGAACTTTGTGGACAAAGATTTACTCGAGTGGCAAGTTTAAACTCACACATGAGAGTCCACACAGGAGACAAGCCGTTTCCTTGTGAACTTTGTGGACAAAGATTTACTCAGAAGTCAAATTTAAACTCACACATGACGGTCCACAGCGGACACAAGCCATTTCCTTGTGAACTTTGTGGACAAAGATTTACTCAGAAGTCAAGTTTAAACTCACACATTAGAGTCCATACAGGAGACAAGCCGTTTCCTTGTGAAATTTGTGGACAAAGATTTAGTCGGAAGACAAGTTTAAACACACACATGAGAATCCACACAGGAGACAAGCCGTTTCCTTGTGAACTTTGTGAACAAAGATTTACTCATAAGACAAGTTTAAACAGACACATGAGAGTCCACACTGGAGTGGAAACTTTCTAACAGAAAATGTTAAAATAATTATCGTAGGTCATGCGATGCAGCTGGTGTTTTAACACCCAAATAAAATTAATTTTGATTTTGTAAAATATATTCTGTAACAATTCTTGAACAAGTTCCTAATCTATGATTTGCTCCTAATTTCTCAAGAATACTTTAAAAACAAACAAATTAAACCTTAGATCATAATTTGGACTATATATGTTGGTTATAAAATACTGGTTCAGTGGTTGTGCAATATGTGGAGAGAACCAACCAACCAATCAAATAGTTTTTTCAAACAGTCAGACTCCATGAAATGTTGTTCATGTAATTCCTGAGAGAATTGTTATTTAATCGGTTAGTTACTTGGTTAATTAACAGATTTCTCATTCAGATGCAGTGTTTCCCCTACCATTATATAGGCGGGGCGCCCCGCCCCCTCAACAGAACCGAGCGCCCCGCCTACCTAACACTCCAAACACCTGTCGGCACTGATGTAATGCTAAACTAGCAGCTCGCGCTGCAGGTGGACTGGCTGAAAAAAAAAAAAAGCATAAAAGCAGCCTCATGCTGAACACTCAGCTGACACCCCCCACCCACCACACACTGAAGCGCACGGCTGACGTTTATCCTCCCCACGGATAAAAAACAACAAAAAACAACGCGTGGCTGAAATGTTTCTCCTCTGCTCAGCTCCTACTGCGCGCAGCTCCACACACACAGCACACGGTCCACGTTTGTCTCGAAAAATAAATAAATAAAACTTAACGCAGGGCTGAAATGTTTGTCTCTCCTCCAACTGTGCGCTTTCGGCTTTGTCTCTATCTGCCAGTAAGTGCTGCGCAGTGTTGCCAGATCTCGCGACAGAAACTTGCGACCAGCCCCATGAAAACAAGCCCAAAACAAGCAAATCACTCTTCGAAAACGAGCCCAACAGGCGGCCCACCCCATTGTTTAAAACAAGGGCCATTTTTAAACAGTATAAACATACATTTATTATGGCATTACATATAAAGAGCAAAATTATGCTAAAGACTTTGAAGAACATATCTACTCTAAAAAAAAATACATTTGGCATATTTATACAAATTAATCCCATTAATAATAATAATAATATAATAATCATCATCATACCATACCATACCATACCAGTTTATTTATAAAGCACTTAAAAATACAGCAGCAGCCGTCCGAAGTGCTGTACAAGAATAAAAACAAGCACAAAACAATAAAAACAATCAATCTCAATCATATAAATATCAGAACATCACAAGTAAAATAATACAACATTAAAACAGAGATGTGAACTCATTCTGGTTTAAAAGCCAATGAAAACATATGTGTTTTTAAACGAGTTTTAAAAACAGATATTGATGGGGCCTGCCTGACCTTCAGTGGCAGCTCGTTCCACAATTTAGGAGCCAGAGCTGAAAATGCTCTGTCTCCTCTGGTCTTATAAAAGGTTTTCGGGACTGCTAAAAGCATCTGGTCAGCGGATCTGAGAGCACGTGATGGCACATAAAGTTGAAGCAGTTCAGACAGATAAGAGGGACTAAAACCGTTCAAAGACTTAAAAACAAACAATAAAACTTTAAAATGGATTCGAAACTGGACAGGAAGCCAATGAAGGGACATTAAAACTGGAGTGATGTGCTCACGTCTGCCTGTACCAGTCAAAAATCGTGCAGCAGCATTTTGTACCAGCTGCAACCGAGAAAGCGAGGCCTTATTTACTCCAATCAGAAGAGAGTTACAATAATCCAGGCGTGAAGTAATAAAAGCGTGGATTACTGTCTCTAAGTGGCGTCTAGAAAGGAGGGGCTTGATTTTTGACAGGCGCCTCAGATGAAAGAACGAGGACTTAACCATGCTGTTGATGTGACAGTCCAGTTTCAGGCAGGGGTCAATTTTCACTCCTAGATTTGTCACAATCGACTTTTCATATGGGGCCAAAGAGGAAAAATCAAAAGTGGTGGGACTGTCAGGAGCACTAGATTTAAAGACCATAACCTCGGTCTTTTTATCATTAAAATGAAGGAAATTAAGCGCCATCCACCCTCTAATGTCACCAAGACAGTCCAGAAGAGACTGCGTGGAGCCATTTTGTTTTACAGGAAAATAGACTTGACAGTCATCCGCATACAAATGAAACTGCACACCATGCTTTCTGAAAATAGAACCGAGTGGCAGAAGGTAAAGTGAGAAGAGAAGAGGACCAAGGATAGATCCCTGGGGTACACCCCAGGGGAGGGCAGCAGATGCAGAGGTAAAATTATCAATCTTCACACTGAAACTTCGATTTGAAAGGTAGGACCTAAACCACTGCAGAGCTGAGCCAGTGATGCCCACCCATTGCTCCAATCTGGCGATAAGAATTTCATGGTCGACTGTGTCAAAAGCAGCTGTTAAATCTAAAAGCACAAGTAAAACACAGTTTCCAGAATCCAGCGATAAAAATATATCATTAAAAACCCTTAAAAGAGCAGATTCAGTGCTATGGTAGGTTTTAAAACCAGACTGGAAGACCTCCAAAATTTTAAATTCATCCAAAAAGTCCTTCAGCTGGGTGTAAACAACTTTTTCCAATATTTTTGAAATAAAAGGTAACTTTGAAATTGGCCTAAAGTTGGACAAAGAGGTAGGATCAAGGCCAGGTTTTTTCAATAATGGCTGAACCACAGCATGTCTAAAATTGCCTGGCACCACGCTAAACATTAAGCTGCTATTGATCAAATTTAGAACAAAAGAGCCAACTGTAGAAAATACCTCCTTAAGAAAACAAGGAGGTACAACATCAAGGGGGGAACCTGATGGTTTCATACTGGTGACAATTTTCTCTAGGTAGGAGAGAGAAATAGGCTCCAGATGATCAAAACGTGCAGGACAGGGGACCAGGATGGAAGGGTCATGGGAAGGAAAAGAAATACAAGCCCTTGTGTTCGTAACCTTGTCCAAAAAAAATTGAAGGAACTTATCACAATTTTTTGGAGGAGTGAGACGTGGAGGAAGGAAATGTTGATCCGAGTCGACAACAGGTACCAGCCAGGAATCAACCGGGTCCAAGGAGTGCCGCGAAGCATGCAGACCAGGAAATGATCCAAGCTGGGACAGGAATACTCCCGGCGAACTTGCCAAAACGGTCCTCAGCTTCACCAAGAGCCCACCGCGTTTACCTGACGTCTTCTCCGGCGAGGGGGGTGTGGTACCCGGCACAGGTATGATGGGAACTCCGGCCAACAGCGGGGGCAAAGAATCGTGCTTCTCATGATGATGTACAATATTAGCAGCAGGCAGACGAAGCCCAAAAAGGGTTTGGCGATCATACACCAGTAGAGAGTCCACATCATAAAAGCATAGGAACAAAAATAATAAAAAAAGACAGAGTGGCAGACGAGACGCCCAACACACTGGCGCCATCTTGCCACACGTTAGTCATGCTGTCAAGCTGAAGAAGGAGTCCTATTGGGCCTTTTTGGCCTGTGGGACCCCGGAAGCAGCAGATAGGTACCGGCAGTCCAAGCGGCATGCGGCTCGGGTGGTTGCTGAGGCAAAAACTCGGGCGTGGGAGGAGTTCGGAGAGGCCATGGAGAATGACTTCCGTACGGCTTCGAGGCGATTCTGGTCCACCATCCGGCGTCTCAGGGGGGGAAAGCGGTACGCGACCAACACCATTTATGGTGGGGATGGCGTGCTGTTGACCTCAACTCGGGATGTTGTGAGTCGGTGGGCGGAATACTTCGAAGACCTCCTCAATCCTACTGGCACGTCTTCCACTGAGGAAGCGGAGCCTGGGGACTTTGGGTCGGGCTCTCCAATCTCTGGTGCGGAGGTCGCCAAGGTGGTTAAAAAGCTCCGCGGTGGCAAGGCTCCGGGGGTGGATGAGATTCGTCCTGAGTTCCTTAGGGCTCTGGATGTTGTGGGGTTGTGTTGGCTTACGCGACTCTGCAATATCGCGTGGACATCGGGGGCAGTTCCCTTGGATTGGCAGACTGGGGTGGTGGTTCCCCTATTCAAAAAGGGGGACCGTAGGGTGTGTTCCAACTATAGAGGGATCACACTCTTAAGCCTCCCTGGTAAGGTCTATTCAGGGGTTCTGGAGAGGAGGGTCCGTCGGATAGTCGAACCTCGGATTCAGGAGGAGCAGTGTGGTTTTCGTCCTGGTCGTGGAACACTAGACCAGGGGCCTCATGTATCAAAAACCTGCGTGGATTTCCTACTGAAAAGTGACGTACGGTGAAATCCAGAAAAGTGTCTACGCACAAAAAGATCCAGATTTATCAAACTGTGCGTACACCTGAATCCACGCACATTCCTTTTGTACATCACAATTGACGTGGAACTGAGCGCACGTGAGACACCTCCCCTGACACGCCTACATTTACATATGTTAAACAGATGCAAATTACTTCCTGCATGTGTGAAGGACATGTTTGTTTGATCCCTGCGCGATCAGAAATGATTTCTAGATTCGGGAAAATAATGAATTCAATATAATATGAGTGAGGACAAACATCCTAAGTAAGAATAGTAATAAAATGTGTTCATCATGCAAAGAACGAGTGATTGTCGGTATTTGTGTGCGCGCGCACCCTGCTGTGGTGCGCGAACCGGCTCATTCATTCATTCTGTGTGGAAATATTAACTTTGCGCACGAGTTTATTACCATTATTACTGTAAACACAGAGGAACTTACTTGGATGTTTGCTAGAACATAGATCTTTGTTTATGTAGATGATGTGAAGAAACGTGTCTGTGCGTCTTGGTGGAGACTTTTCATGACATGATGTTGGAGTCTCCAGACGCAGCGCGCGCCCCGCAGCCCTGTGCGCAGTCTGTCTGTGAAGCTTTTGCTCTCCTACAAGTTATATAAGGTGTACTTTCACGTGTCATTTTGGAGAAATCTACAATAAACGCAGATAATGAAACACCTCCAGCTGCCGTGTCGACACCGGTGAGGGTGCGCGCGCGCTCCAAGCGCGACCACTCAGCCTTTGGAATCGATGAGACCATTGGACATGATCCGGCTTTGTGTGGACTGGACTGCACAGTCCCGATCGACCTGCAGCCCCCTCTGTGGAACAGTTTGACCGCTGCTTCTGTATGCACGCGTGATGCACGGCTCCCCAGAGCGCAGCAGTAGTGCCAAACTGGAAAATTATTATTTCTGAAAACGGCTGATAAGCCATATCCTAGATCGGAAAACTATATCTGTTTCTAAATAAATGCTCTGCGTGTTACACTATTTATTATAACCTCCAGTAAGGCTGAATGAATCCGTTCCTGTTAAATTTATTTTTGGCACAACGTTGCGCGTCCTTTATTTCACTGCGTCATGTGGATGTAATACTTGTTAATCGTGTGTTTGGAGGGAATATTAATCATTTTCACATCTTGAACTGTTAATAATAATAATAATAATAATAATAATAATAATAATAATGAATTCAATTTATAACGCACTTTTCATTAATGGAAATCTCAAAGTGCTACAAGGTGCAACATATTTGAATGTCAATAAGACAAATAATAAAACAATTAAAATCAACAACAGTATCAACTCAGATCAAAAGTAGAATCATGAGGAGTAAAGTATGCTCGGTTGAAAAGAAAGGTCTTCAAGCCGCTCTTAAAGTCAACCACAGACTGTGGGGCTTCAGTTTCTCTGAAACACCTGTAAGTGTCGCCAAAGGAACAAGAACCACAGAAACGTGCGTACGCCTGCTCGGGAGCTTGCGTGGATATGTACCTGGATGCGCATATATTCACGTTCAGTTCAGTTTTGATACATACGGGCTTTTGCGTGGAAAGTGACGTGCGCAATGTTTTTGTGCGCACGCATGGTTGATACATGAGGCCCCACCTCTACACCCTCAACAGGGTCCTGGAGTTTGCCCAACCAGTTTACATGTGCTTTGTAGACTTGGAAAAGGCATTCGACCGCGTCCCTCGGGGGGTTCTGTGGCGGGTACTCCGGGAGTATGGGGTACCAGGCCCTTTGATATGGGCTGTTAGGTCCCTGTACGACCGGTGTCAGAGCTTGGTCCGCATCGCTGGCAGTAAGTCAGGCTCGTTTCCGGTGAGAGTTGGACTCCGCCAAGGTTGCCCTTTGTCACCGATTCTGTTTATAACTTTTATGGACAGAATTTCTAGGCGCAGCCAAGGTGTTGAGAGGATCCGTTTTGGTGGCCTTAGAATCGCTTCTCTGTTTTTTGCAGATGATGTGGTCCTATTGGCTTCATCAGCTCGTGATCTACAGCTTTCGCTGGAGCGGTTTGCAGCTGAATGTGATGCGGCCGGGATGAGGATCAGTTCCTCCAAATCCGAGGCCATGGTCTTGAGCCGGAAAAGGGTAGCATGCCTTCTCCAGGTCGGGGAGGAGGTCCTGCCCCAAGTGGAGGAGTTTAAGTATCTCGGGGTCTTGTTCACGAATGAGGGAAAACTGGAGCGTGAGATCGATAGGCGGATAGGTGCAGCGTCCGCAGTGAAGCGGGCGCTGTACCGGTCTGTCGTGGTGAAGAGAGAGCTGAGTCAAAAGGCAAAGCTCTCAATTTACCGATCGATCTACGTTCCCACCCTCATCTATGGTCATGAGCTCTGGGTTATGACCGAAAGAACGAGATCTCGGATACAAGCGGCTGAAATGAGTTTTCTCCGCAGGGTGTCTGGACTCTCCCTTAGAGATAGGGTGAGAAGCTCAGTCATCCGGGAGGGACTCGGAGTAGAGCCGCTGCTTCTCCACATCGAGAGGAGCCAGTTGAGGTGGCTCGGGCATCTGGTTAGGATGCCTCCTGGACGCCTCCCTGGTGAGGTGTTCCGGGCATGTCCCACCGGGAGGAGACCCAGAGGAAGACCCAGGACACGCTGGAGGGACTATGTTTCTCGGCTGGCCTGGGAACGCCTTGGGATTCCCCCAGAGGAGCTGCTCCAAGTGGCTGGGGAGAGGGAAGTCTGGGCCTCCCTACTTAGGCTGCTACCCCCGCGACCCGACCCCGGATAAGCGGAAGAAAATGGATGGATGGATGGATGGATAATAATCATTTTATTTAAAAGCGCCTTTCAGGACACCCAAGGACACTTAACAAACCAACACAGTGTAATACAGAGCAAACATTATCAGCGACAAATTGAAATATAAAATACATAAAGGATATAAAATGGAAGATAAAAATACATTTAGTAAAGTTAGTGATAAGCTAGTCTAAAGAGATGGGTTTTCAGGGCAGTCTTGAACAGAGAAAGGGAGGTGGTGTTTCGAAGGTCTGGCGGTAGGGCGTTCCAGAGGTGAGGGGCAGAGCAGGTGAAGGCCCTGCTCCCCATGGTGGAGAGGCGGGCAGAGGGTACATGGAGATGTAGCGAAGAGGAGGATCTGAGAGAGCGTGATGGGATGGAGATTTGTAGGAGGTCAGATAGATAAGGAGGGGCAAGGTTGTGGATAGCTTTGAACGTGAGGAGTAGAATTTTGAAGATGATGCGTGATTTAACCGGGAGCCAGTGGAGCTGCTGCAGGACAGGAGTGATGTGGTTATAGTAGGAGGTTTGAGTGATGACACGGGCAGCTGAGTTCTGGACCATCTGTAACTTGTGGAGAGATTTGTTGGGGAGGCCGTAGAGAAGGGAGTTGCAGTAATCAATACGGGAAGTCACAAGACTGTGCACCAGGATGGCTGTGGAGCGGGGCGTGAGAGAAGGACGGAGACGGTTAATATTACGGAGGTGGAAATAGGCAGACCGAGTAATATTGTTGATGTGTGAAGTGAAGGAGAGAGTGGTGTCGAGGATGACACCGAGGCTCTTGACCTGAGGGGAGGGGGATAGCAGAGAGTTGTTAAGGGGGACGAGAAGATGTTCTGATTTTGAAATAGAGTTTTTGGTACCGACGAGAATGATTTCTGTTTTGTTGCTGTTTAGTTGAAGGAAATTGTTAGAAAACCAGTGATTTAGCTCGTTGAGACAGTCGGTGAGGATGGAGGGAGGGTGGGTGGAGTTAGGTTTTGATGACAAGTAGAGCTGCGTGTCATCAGCATAGCAGTGGAAATGGACGCCGTGTTTGCGGAAGATGTGGCCTAGAGGAAGGAGGTAAATGATGAAGAGGAGGGGTCCGAGGACAGAGCCTTGGGGGACACCCGTGGAGACAGGGGAAGACTGGGAACGGAAGGATTTAAGCTGAATGAATTGAGTGCGGTCAGAGAGATAGGAGGTGAACCAGTCTAACGGGGTACCTGAGATGCCAATGGAGGTTAGTCTGTTGAGGAGGATAGAATGACAGATGGTGTCGAAGGCAGAACTTAGATCAAGAAGAATGAGGATGGACAGAAGACCAGAGTCAGCAGCAAGAAGAAGGTCGTTAGTAATTTTTACTAGAGCTGTTTCGGTGCTATGGTGGGGGCGAAATCCAGATTGAAACTCTTCATAAATGTTGTTGTTGGACAGGTGAGAGTGAAGTTGACTAGCAACAGTTTTTTCAAGGATCTTGGAGATGAAGGGCAGATTGGAGATCGGACGAAGATTACTGAAGTTGGTGAAGTCAAGACCTGGTTTCTTGATGATGGGGGTGATGGCAGCAGATTTGAAGGCTGTGGGAACAATGCCAGAGGTTAGGGAGGAGTGGATGATATTAGTGATGATAGGGAGCAGAGACGGGAGACAGGATTTAACAAGAACTGTGGGGAATGGGTCAAGTTGACAGGATGAGGACTTGGACTTGCTGATAATGTCAGCAATGTCATCAGCAGAGGGGAGGGAGAAGACCGAGGGAGGGAGGGGGGAGTTCAACATGGATGTTGGGGGCAGTATTCGGACCAAGGTGTTTATGAATTGAAATAATCTTTTCATTGAAATATGACATCAGGGAGTTGCAAAATTCTGTGGAAACCATGTGAAAGGGCAGGGAGTTAGGAGATGAGACAGAACGGTGGAGGAGAGAGAACAATGTTTTAATTAAGCCCCTGGGACTCATTTACCAGAGAGACCTGAATTTTAAACGAAGAGTGATGACAACAATGGACAACGACAGCAACAAACAATCATAAAGGATGCGTACAAATTAAAAAAATAAATTAAATTAAACAGCAAACTCATAGTAAGCTAAGTCAACAAAAAACTTTCTTTAATCTCTATCCTGAATCAAGTGTGCGCTCTTTCTCCCATTCTTTATTATACTTTTCCCATATTTCCTCCACTTATTGGAGCTCATTTTATCGTGGTCATGTCACTCTTGACAAAGAATAAAGAACAAAGAATAACAAGCCCAAACAAGCACATTTCCTTTCAAAACAAGCCCAAGAAACCGCAACCACGTCTGCGCATCTCAGGACGTGTCTCTTTTTTCTCCCCCCCCCCCCGCCATGGCAAGTTATGTAGGGGAAACACTGAGATGAACTAATTGTGTTTTAATTAAAGATGGGTTTGATCCGGTATCAGTATTGGCCTCGGCCTCCTATACCAGCATAATTTACCTATCGGATTTTTCCGATACAATCTGCAGAGATTTCCGATCCATGATGAATGTCTATGTCTGCTGAAACATCTCCACATGTGATTCCCTGCCGGCTGCTCTGCAAGGCAGGGAATCAAACTATGGAATGGATTTTCTGAAGGAAATTCATTTCATAGTTTGAAGCCAGCTAAAATGTGAGTAAATACATGAGGACTGAGAGCAGCACTGTGGCTAACGGCTAACCAACTTTTCATCTTAACATGTCCGCTGTGTGGAAGTATTTTACACTAAACACCACAAGACAGCAACGTGCAATGTCTGCAGAGCCGCTGTACCAAGAGAAGAAAGCTCTGTTGCGACCTACAATACATCAAACTTAATAAACATCTGAAAAAGCACCACATTAAAGAGCACAAGGATTGTTTAACCAGGCACTGTTGTAAAGTTAGTTTTACTTTGGACGTTCGAGCTCCCTGGCTTCAGAGGTGTGTTCCTCTTGTTTAGTCTGAAGCAGGCTGTCTAATATCCGTCAGCTGCGCTCAGTCTGCCCGTCTCGGAGGAGGAGCAGACTGAGTGCATCTGACTGAAATCAGACTGACTACTTCGCTGCTTGATTGAATATTTGCAGCCAAGATATAGTTTACATTTACCCCCCAGGACATATTTATCAGTACAACAGTAGACAATCATAAAAAAGAATATGAACTGGAAAAATAAAAGAAAATTATTTAAATAAATAAATAAAATAAAAAAACAAAACGGCTACATTCTCAAGCGATGTAAAATACGAAAATCAGGAACATGTCTGTTTTGGTTTTTGCCTTGAACTTAGCAGATGTTTGAAGCCATTAATCACTTTAATATCCACTTCTTTAATATCCACTTCAGCATATTATTTTTATGCTATTAGTTCTTAGTGTATATTTAGTTGATGTTTTTCTTAGTTCATATCTTAGACCTTATTACTGTTTTTCTTTTACATTTTGTTATGGGATGTAACTGGGACCCTGTGTACATAATCTCATTCCACCCCATGTACCACATGTGGTGTGTATGACAGTAAAACTCTATGACTGACTCACTCTGACTTTAAAGCTAGGAATAAAAACATGCTTTGTGTTAGCAGGATTTAATTCTAACTTTGGAACTAATGCAACAATAAAACTTACCTCAAGTTGTGTTTTTGGACATGCATGCTTATGTTTGTACAAATTGTACTTGCCTGTAGAGAAGAGATTATTACAGCCTCATACAAAATCAATAATTATGATTTTTATCGGAATAGTATCTGTATAGCGGTCGACATCCAGATTTAGGTATCGTGCTCTGATCTAAAGGTTTTTTTTTAAGTGGGTCGGTGCATCCCTAGTTTTAATGAAACTAACCTTATACTTGTAGTTTTTTTTATTATAAATTATGTAGCGTCTATCCAACCAAGGCCTCATCAAAGACAAAAGTGTCCCTCAAAGACACAGAACGTCCTCAGAGACACTGTGTCTCCTACCCACTTCTTTTGTGTGTGTTAATCTCCCAAGTCAGGATGAGTCTACATCCTGACCACCCCTGGTTCCATTCTGACTATGATAATTAAATCTCTCTGCTAATCAACTCTCTTTTCTGAAAGAGACACCTATGCCCCTTTTCCACTGTTACGGTGCGGTGCAGTTCAGCTCGGGTCAGCTCGGTTGTGGTTGTGTTTCCATTTACACTTCTGTACCTGTTCTGTAAGCGGGGTCCAGAATCCAACTCTTCTTACCACCTGGTGGTGGTAGTGCTCCCTTAAGCTATTTACTAACCACCACTAGAAGAAGAACATCCTAAAGACTTTTCCACAGAATGTTGTGGAAGAGATGTCATGCTCTAATGGAGTACCGTATTTTTCGGACTATAGGTCGCACCTGAATATAGGGCGCACCTACGGCAAAATGTGGACCGTGTTTAGCTCTGCTGCAAATGTCTCTTCCACTGGAGCGCACAGCAAGGCTTTTAAGAAGATTATCACTTAAAAACAATCGTTTGATAAAAATTATAGCAAATATGTGTCTGAGCTGAACTTTTCTTTAATAAATGAATAATTTTAGCAGGATAAACACCTACAAATATATATTTGTTAGCTGACATTATTGTAAGAGTGTGTCTCAGTTTAATTTTTGTTCATAAATGATTACAAATAAGCTTATTTTATAAAAAGCCATATATAGGTCGCACCTGACTATAGGCCGCAGGCCATGAAAAAATGATACCATACCATACCATTTTATTTATAAAGCACTTTAAAAAGGAACAAGTCCAAACCAAAGTGCTGAACAAACAAACAAGCAACAGGCAACACAGACAATGAAGTACAACACGAAAAACATAAAAACACTGCAGATCATAAATAAAACGATCAAATACAAATCAGCTGGTGTTGAAAGCAACAGAATAGTAGTGAGTTTTTAACCGGGATTTGAAAACTGAGAGGGAGGGGGCCTGTTTGATGAGCAGCGGTAACTCGTTCCAGAGTCTTGGGCCTGCTACAGAGAACGCCCTGTCACCTCTGCGCTTAAGGCGAGTTTCTGGAACTCTTAAAAGTACCCGGTCCTCTGACCTCAAAGCACGTGGAGGGACATATGGGTGTATCAGATCTGAGAGATAGGCGGGGGCGAGACTGTTCAGTGATTTGTAGACATACATGAGAATTTTGAACTGGATTTGAAGATGAACCGGTAGCCAGTGCAGGGAGGCCAAGACTGGTGTAATGTGCTCACTTTTGCGTGTACTAGTTAAAAATCGGGCTGCTGCGTTCTGAACCAGTTGTAATCGTGCACTGGTGGCCTGACTGACGCTAGCCTGGCCCTCGCCATTCCTGCACAGCTCCGCTCAATTCTCATTTCCCTTCACTGCACAGTCTGGGACTTCACCCACCCACAAGGATTTCTCCGGTAGATTTTTGTTCGGACCAATCAGAGAACAGAAGGCGGAGTTTTGAACGACGTTGACAGGGTTGCCAGATAAGAATTAACGAATCATCTAGTACTGTTGCTTATTTTATTTTATTTTTTACCCAAACTGTCATATTTGCTGCGTGAGGGTCTGATAAGATTAATAGTGTGTTGAGTTTAGTGAACATTTGCACTGAAAAGGGGTAAAAAAAAATAAAATAAAATTTATGTTTATCTGGCAACCCTGGGACTGACGTCGTCAGTTAAAATGGCTGCCGCCACGAAGGAATTTTCAACAAAACAAGGTAAAAAACTATTATTTCTTTCCTGAGAAAAACTATATTTCTTAGCTGACGTTATAAAGTGTTTCTGAGCTCAACAGTTCCTAAATCAATTCACGAACTGGTCAAATCTGCTGGATTTAAATAGTTTCGGTTTGACATTTTCCAAACAGCCTCGGGTGCGCTACGAAAATAAATGATAAAAAATTGAATTTTATCTCAAATGTTTCATCAAGGCCAACAGTCAGTAAATTAGAGCCATATAATTACACACTGGTAGCAAAAAAAATATCCACCGAGTGGTTTCTGAGCTTTTTATCTGAATAGCCTGGACCTCGCCAGGCTAAGCTAACAAAACTACGCCTTCTGTTCACTGATTGGTCCGTTCAAAAATCGATGGAGAAATCGTTTTCTATGGGAGGAATGCCAGACCCTAGTCCGAAGCAAAGTGAAGGACAGGGTCTGGTTTAACCAGGCTAGACTGACGCCAAGCAGAAGTGAATTACAGTAATCAAGCCTAGATGTAATAAATGTGTGAATCACTGTCTCCAGGTTATTTTTGGATAATATGGGCTTCAGCTTAGACAGTCGCCTCAGCTGGAAAAAACAGGATTTGACGATCATGTTTACATGACTGTTGAGTTTCATGGAAGGATCCATTATCACTCCCAGATTTGTGACTTTTTGTTTTTCAGACGGGGTAGAGCAGAAAGGTCGATGCAGTGGTTCGAGGTTGTGTCATTTGGAAGGAACAATATGGCTTCAGACTTCTTATCATTGAAGCTTAAGACATTTAAAGCCATCCAGTCCCGGATGTCAGCCAGGCAGTCGAGCAGAGGTTGAATAGAGCATGTACCATTTTGTCTTAGGGGGAAGTAAATTTGACAGTCATCGGCCTAGAAGTGGAAGGGTATGTTGTGTTTCCGGAAAATAGCACAGAGTGGCAGCAGGTATTAGGAGAATAAGAGAGGACCCAGGATGGACCACTGCGGAACCCCCCATTTAAGAGCCACCACTGCAGAACTAAAATCATTGATGGAAACACAAAAGGATCTGTCAGAGAGGTAGGATCTGAACCAGTTTAGGGCTGACCCTGTGACACCCACCCACTGCTCCAACCTAACAATGAGGATCTCATGGTCGATGGTGTCGAAAGCGGATGTGAGGTCCAGTAGGACAAGCAGCACAGAATCACCTGTGTCTGTGGATAGGAAGATGTCGTTAAAAACCTTCAGTAGGGCAGTCTCAGTGCTGTGGAGGGATTTGAAGCCAGACTGGAATAGCTCGGGGATAGCGTGATCCTCCAAGAAGCACTTCAGCTGGGACTCAACTATTTTCTCTAGAAGTTTAGAAACGAATGGGAGTCTGGAGACGGGCCTGAAGTTAGAAACTACTGAAGGGTTGAGGTTTGGTTTTTTCAAGAGGGGTTGAACAGCAGCATGTTTTAATGATTTTGGCACCACACCCGAGGATAGACTGCTATTAACAATAGAGAGAATGGAGGGACCTAGAGTGTGAAAAACCTCCTTTAGTAGCCGAGGGGGGACCACATCAAAGGGGGAACCAGATGGTTTCATGCTGCACATGACCTGCTCTAGAGAGGACAGAGAGACTGGTTCAAAATGGTCACAAACAGCAACAGATTGAGGTGGGATGGATGGATCATGAGATGGAGGAGAAATGAGAGCCCGGATGGTTGCAATTTTATCTAAAAAGAAATGTCGGAAGTTCTCGCACAGACCAGTGGAGGCTTCCAGGGGTGATTGTTCAGTGAGGTGGAGAACAGAGTTTAGGGTGGAGAACAGAACTCGAGGATTGCGAGAGTTTGCAGCAATGATATCAGAGAAGTATTGTGATTTAGCAGTTTTAACTGCTTTCTGATATTAGCGCCAGCTCTCTTTTACCTTCTGAAAAGAGACTTGCAGTCTGTCTTTTTTCCATTTTCGCTCTGCCTTTCGGCATTGCTGCCTAACAGCTCTGGTCGCGTCATTCAGCCACGGTTCTGCTCTGAGTTTTGGTCTTCTATATTTAATAGGAGCTACTTGATCCAGAGCCTTTAAACAAGCAGAGTCAAACTGGGATGTCAGCTCCTCAGTGCTGGAGAGGAACATTGATAAAAAGCTGCAACCTATAGTCCGTAAAATATGGTACCTCATGAGCTGTAACTTTTAAACCTGATTAATAATCCTACCTTATTGCCTTCCTTGCCGGGTTGTGTTTCCATTTACTGTACACTTCTGTACCCATTCTGTAGGCGGGGTCCAGAATCCAACTCTTCTTACCACCTGGTGGCGGTAGTGCTCCCTTAAGCTATTTACTAACTACCACTAGAAGAAGAACACCCTAAAGGCTTTTCCACAGAATGTTGTGGAAGAGATGTCATGCTCTAATGGAGTACCTCATGAGATGTAACTTTTAAACCTGATTAATAATCCTACCTTATTGCCTTCTCTGTCTGCTTTAAACCCATGTATTTTCCATTTTAGTATAGATTTTTACAATAAAGATGTATTAAAAAACTTCACTTTTATTATTTAGATATGCACAAGGTTCAAGTTAAAATTGCAAAATGTCACACTGTGATCTTTGAAGCGGCTTTTACAATAAACTACAGACTTGAAAACAATTTGGTTAAATTTTGTCCTTATATGTTACAGGTTGGTTTTTCATTAAATTTAAAAACATTAAAGTATTACTTGTTAATTAGTCAGTTGGTCTGCGAATGCCGTGGGGTCCTCCTAGAAGAGCTGAAGAGGTGGCTGTTGATGTCTGTGTCTCCCTGGTAAAGCTACTGCCCCAACGACCTGGAAGCAGAAGATAATGGATGGATGGATGATGGAGGAGACCATCAAACTAGGGCTGGGTGATTTGAGGAAAATATTATATCGCAATATTTTTTGGCTATATCACGATACACGATATATATCGCGATATCTCCAAAATCAATGAAAAAATGATTCAAAATTGATTAAAAATTTTCAACACTAAATTTGAACAAACTTAAATATTTTATTTTAACCATCAATTGCACACATAAATAAAAAGTACTTCAAGCAAAAAGGAAGAATAAATAATTTAAACTTAAAAAGGTGCTCTTGTGCTTTTAACATTAAAAAAATGTTAAATCAAAACATTTAAGGCCTTTAAAATACAAAAACAAAAGTGTAAACAGTGGCCATAAAATTTACTGACCCAGAACAGTCACAGGTAACAACTCTCAACTATTTGCATGTGCTGGTAATTTTTAACAACAAACCACAAAATGTGCACAAGTTTCAAACTGTGCCAAGTTCAGGCAATGTCTGCAAAACCTCTGAACAAGAACAGATTTATCACAGGTATTGTGTACTGCAGTAAATGTGAGCCTCTGTGTACTGTATCCGGTTTTATTGTGAAAGGGTCAGGGGGTTGTTTCCGGGTTCACGAAGACGTTCTCTAAGTTGCTCTACAAAGTGTCGCATTGAATCCTTGTGTAAAAACACGACAGCCTCCACTCAGAAACGTGAACAGAGAGGTGGAGACATTATTAAATCAGCAGTTTATCATATATCGCAAGACACGGTCAGTCTCAGCTGTGGAAGAAGTTGGCTAAAGCGTTAGCCATCTTGTTAGCCGCTAAGGACCGTATTTAGCGATAATGATAAAATGCTGATTTATTAATGTCTCCACCTCTCTCTGCGGTGCACGCATGACTAAATGAGCTCAGACCCGTGGTTTGTTTTAATGAAGCAGCAGGCTGGAAAAACACTTGGTTCTTCTTTTTTTTCCCCCATTTATAAATGGCCTCCCTTCTCACCTTATAGCCATCCTCTCACTCCAATATGTTTTTTTTAATAGAGAAAAAGAAAAGAGAAAGTAAGACACCAAAACAAAAATTATCCACAAAAAGAGCACAAGGCAAACACACCCAACCTCCGTCCGCAATCCTGTAAAGCACATGACAGAACACAGCAACGAAACATACATGCATAAAGACTAATACATGCATACATAAAGACTAATAATATTCAAGACCTTGCAGTAGATTTCTATAGATAAACATACCCATACCTACAAATATATATACAGTATTCATACATATACATTTATATTCATTCATATACCCATCTACATGTCTGCATATATCTACATATACATCCCTGCATCCATTTGTATGTGGTTGTGAGCATGCGTAAGTGAATAAGGTTCCTCCAATAGAACACTTAGTAGCGACTGTGAAGCATCAGAGATCCATACCCCCAAAGCCCGAGGCAGATGAAGGGGCGATCAAAGCCCAAGACCCCAGGAAGGACCCCGAGCCCAGAGTCCCCAGGGCCACCCGAACAGGACGAGCCACTCGTCCACTCCCCAGATCCGATCAAGGGGAAGAACCGGACGAGCCCCACCGGCGACCACATACAATGACCCCCGGGGTCAAACCGCGACAAATTCACAGGCCCCCGCCGGAGACCGCTGCACCGACGTAGCCCCAGGGCCGGTCAACGAGGCCCGGGCACCGGGGACGCCCACCCCTCAGGCCCAGACCCGACAGGACCAGAGGACACGAGCCCCACCAGGCAGAGCCGACAAACGCCCAAGCGCCCAACCCCATACAGTGAGGGCCCCCAGCACGCCCGCACGCAAAGGAACACCCACCAGGGGGTCACGTGACAGGGGCGCGACACTAAGTGGCCTCAGATGTATCAGAGAAAGGGCAGTCCAAGTCCCAGTCTGACACAAACATTCATACATAGACACACTCATTCAGACCCACCCTCATCCCCACCCTCACTCACAGAAAGACAAACAATAACGACACATTCCATTCATAATCCCGATGCACACTCTATACCCCCTAGGTCAAAGACATGTACCCGCCCCCTACATGGGGCAGCCCACATCCAAACCCAGGAGGTAGGCCCATTCATTCCGGGGTGGAGAGCAGTAGACATCCAAGATCGGGCCCATCCCGCGCCCTGCCGACAGGACAGGACACCCGAGCCCAAGCAGCCCCAGGGGGAGCGCACCGCCAGCCCCTCCCACGGCGAACCCCCAGGCCCCGAACCCCCCACATCCCAGGACAACCCCCGACGGCCCACCTCCAGAATGTCCGCCAGGCAACCAGGGGTGTAAGAGAAAAATAAATAAAATATATATATATATATATATATATAAATACATAAATAAATAAATCTGAAATTAACAAATTGAGACCCCGACACACACACCCCCGTCCCCAAATGTACTGTTGGCGAGTGTTGTTGTAAAGTGCACTTAAAAAGGAAAGAGAAGGAGCAAAGGCTGGCACTTGGTTCTGCCGTTTCATCATGCTCCACTCCTCTGTTTAAATGTTGAAAAAGATTCGTAGTTCCGACCTTTCGTCGGGATTATTTTCAGCATCGTCTACAAAAACATTTTTTATGCCCTCATCTGACAATTTAATCCAAACTAGCTCAGAAAGAACTGTTTTTCCCCCTCAGCAGCTGGCAGCGCTCTTCATATCTGCCGTGTTTACTTGTGCTGAAAGTCTCCGCGGCTCCGTCCTCCTGCAGCAGGAAGGAAGGAGGGGGGCGAGTGGGAGCCCGCGCGACAGCAGGAGGATTCTCGATATACACGATATAGCCCTTTTAACCATCGTACATTTAAAATATCGCGATATATCGAGTATATTCGATATATCGCCCACCCCTACATCAAACAGCATGAGTGGTCAGTTCAGTTGAACACCTGCCTGTTTGCTTCAGATCAACTGTTAAAATTCAAATAAAAGGTGCACCAGGTCTTTCAGCTGAATCTCTCAGGGGCCACAGTTGGACGGTCAATAACTGAAAACTGTCCTTTCTGAATTTTTGACTGTTTTAATCTGACTTCTAGAATCAAAAAATTTGTAACGTAATATAGCAGTTGAGCAGATTCTGGTAATCTTTTCTTAGGATTCATTAAAGGTCAAATGCAAATGGAAATTTTTCTTAACTTCCAGTATGGATTTAAACAAACACTATACACACTTAACATTGTAAAATAACTTTAGGAAATTTAATGTTCAAGGACACCACTTGAGGAAAAAAAGTTTAATAGGAAAAGTAACAAATGAAAAATGCACAAAAATAAAAAAATACTGCTTCCAACTAATGATCAGTGTTGCCAGGTGAGAAATGTAGGATTATTGTACTATAGACATAAAATTATCGCATTTTGAGGGAAATTATCGTACACCCGTCATAACCAAAATAACAAGTCTATTAATGCGCTATAGTCATTCTAGTGTTGAATAGTGTCTAACAAGCACTCACAGCTTTGTGGCATCAGTACGGATGGGAACTAATGAGCCATAGATCTGTAATGAGCCCCCCCCTTCTTCTTCTTGTTTTGTTTTATGGCGATTGGCAGACCAACTGTAATGTGCATTACCGCCACCTACTGAGCTGGAGTGGGGACAGGAGATAAACAGAAAAAATAATAATTCTGTAAAATTAATTTAATAACTCGTCTAAATTCTTTCTATTAAGTTTGTATTTTTCAAAAAAATAATAATTTGATATTTAACTTTACTGATATCACTACTACAAACATTGTAAATTTAATATTCATTTATTTTTGGAAATGCATTCTTTCTGTTTTGTACCCTGGACATTCCATAAAGACATGTTGAACCGTTTCAGGGAGATAGCTGGTGCACTTGTCACATAGTCCTGTTGCATACTTTCTAATTATTTTAAGAGATTTATTAAGGCCTGTGTGTCCTATTCTATTGTACCACTGGAACATTTTCATTTTTAAATCACTTCTTGGTCTACTGCCTTCATACATTTCCGACGACATGTCACTGTGTGTGACTTTTTTTAGTTAAATTTGTTTAAAAGAATAAATCTGTATGCCTCTGTTATGGTTGTCTATTGTTGTCGCTGTTGTCATTCTTTGTTGAAAACATGTCTCTCTTGTAAACGAGTCCTCGAGGCTAATTGGGATTAACCTGTCTAAATAAAGGTTGAATGAATTTTGAGTTATTACAATTAGAATTAGAAGTTATACTGTTCAAAATATTTCTGTGATAATTCAATCATGTTTCCAATCATTTTACAACAAGCTGTTTGTTTTAATATTGTTAATATCAATGTTGAAAGTTTATTATCAAATTTCATACTTGATGATGTAAAAGCTTTTGTTTTATTTTGCTGTATTTCTTTATTTTATTTTACTTTTGATTGCAATAAAGCTTATGATTGTGGAATAGTTTTCATCCTGGTAATAATTTGAGTGGAATGTACTGATTTATTTTCAATAGAACAAAACAACCTCATTTTAATTTGAGACCTAATTTTGAGAATCTTACATAAATTTACATCAAATTGCTGGTGCCCTGCTACAAGTACAAATTCTTAGTTTACATTTGTTCAAATGCTCCATAAATCATCCAGAAATTAACCTTTAGATGAGAGTTGAACAAACATTTAGTGACCACCATCATTATTAGTGTTTTTACATCAAGAATCAATTTAGATTCAATTCTGTAAGACCAATGACATTTCATTGTTTCACTTCAATTAGTTTTTGCTGTCTAGATAAAGAACCATTAAGAGGGAGGAGTGGGATCTGTCCAAAACTTTTGAACTTCCATGTTTCCCTGAAAACGGTCCTCAGAGGGATGGTGAAACCCTGACGACTCTCAGGTTCCAGTAGATGTTTCTTCCTAGATGTCTTCTCCCCTGACCTCTGACCTCTTCGTGGTGTTGTGAGGGGTGTTAGTGGAATGTTTGGAGCTGAGATACGGAGCAGGTTCTGTGAACAGAACTCACCAGAACCAAGGTTTGGGAGTGTGCAGCCAGATGTTTGTCTGCTGAACATCTGCAGAAACAGGAGACATGTTTTCTTTCTCCTGTCTGCTCTAATGCGTCCACTTGAAGGTTCTAATAGAAACACATTGTGACAGCAGGTGAAACGTTTCCACTGAACATCTGCTGGTTCTTCTATCATCTCTACTGACTTGTTGAACCAATGATCCTGGAGGTGATTGATCCTGCACAGTGATCACATGACCGCAGCAAGAATCCACTGAAGAGGCTGCAAATAGAGCAACAAGAGTGAAGCAGAGAACAGGCTGAAAATGAAGAAGTGGACAGAGAAATGATCAAATGAAGCATTTAGTGTTTCCATTTGAACAGAGCAGCTGGAGCTGAAGCTTTTGATCCAGAGCAACACAACAGCTCTGCTTTCAAACCTCCACACACTTTCTGACGTCCACTCTGTCCACAGTGTTGGACGTGTCTCCATCCACTGGTGTTTGTTCTGGACGGCCCACTGGAGCAGGACCAGAGGCTTTCTGCTACTAAGACAACACTTTACACACACGAGGCTCTGAATGTTAGAAACCCTCTGACTAGAATACACTTCTTCTGTGTGAGCTTTGAGCTCAAACTGTGAATTTAATTCAAACTGGAGACCAGTCCACCTCCCAGCAGCACCACTGTTGGACTGGATTCTACAGGTGGACCTAAGAAACTGGACCTTCAAATGCCTGTGACATGCACGAACACAAAAAGAGGAAGAACATGTTAATATAGAATAAATTCTGCATAATATCCATGAATTAGTTCCATGGCATGGCCGGAGTGAAACAGGAAGTGACAACAAAGAGGAAGAAGTCTTTCAAAATCTTTGTTTCTACAAGATGTGACTCTTCTTCATCTTTCTTTAATAGTGACTGTGAATAATGTAAAGAAACATCAGACTCTGTGCTCCTGTCTGTGTTAGCTGTTGTAGCAATGATGTGTTTCCATGCAGGCGTTGTCATCTCTCCGTTCCTGCACATGCAAATATCTCCACAACTGTTCATGTGAGCTGCGTGAATTGATTCTGCCATACATCAGTAATGTTCTCTTTCCATGAACGCTTTAGTGTTTATCATGAAAACTGGATGTGACAGGAACTTGAAGAGAATTGATCCTGTTTCCATTAGAAAGACTCTCAGACACAGAAGCCCACAACCAGAAATAAAACATGACGTCATGTGTGTTCATGTCAAACTGACTGAAATGTGATCAAACTATTGATTTATTCATGAAGCTTTATTGAAGCAGGCAAACCCCGTTGAGAGCACACATCTCTCTGCATGCTCCTCCTGGGCCTGAAGGCAGCCTAACATGCATGTTTTTGAACATGTGAGCCTAACATGCATGTTTTTGAACATGTGAGCCTAACATGCATGTTTTTGAACATGTGAGCTGAAGTCAATAGTGTGCAGCTTCCAACAGGATGGAGGAGAAGAGAAGAAGGAAGACTTAGAGCTCCTGCTGAGGGAGCACTGGACGAGAGCTCACTCTGAAGAGTTCACAAACACCTCTCCTTTCCTCCTGTCACATCAATCAAGTGATGCAGCACATGCAGAGAGCTGCTGTCACTTGTGGCAGTGACATGAAGAAAAGTGAGCGAGACATTTTCTTCTAAACAACATCACTTCATCATTCTCCTTTCTGGCAGCAGGAAAGAGAAGCAGGTGAAGTGTGAGAAAATAAATCAACATCAAGTTATAAAGTTTTATTTTCTTCTTTACTTCTTAAATGCTGACATAAGTGGAGCTCAGGAACTGTTTGGTTCCTCCTCATGCATGTCATGTTGTGGAATGATGAGAATCAAACTCTTGAACTCTTGAGACTTGCAACAAAGGACTGGGAGCAGAGCAGCTGCACATGTTCAGGTTGTGCAGCTGCTCTTGGAGACTGAGAACATGTGAGAACCTTTAGTTTCTGTTCTACATGCATCACTTTGATGCTTCCATCAACTTAGAGACAAATAAAGAGGATTCAAACCTAAAGATTCACATCAACAAGGGACAAACACCTCTGCTGTGTTACTATGAACTGTTTAGCACCACCACCACCAAAGTCTGGCACTCATATTAGCCTGCCTGTGTGTCTGTTAGCAAAATATCTCATGTACCAGTAAATGTATTTTAATGAAACTGTCAGAAAGTAATTGAATGTACACGTACAACAGATTAACTGTAGGAGTTAATCTGATAATTGAGATTAGAAAACACAAACATGGCTACAACTGAGTCAGTTTTACAGATGTTGAGCAAAAACCAGATGTTGTAGTAGCTGAGAGTCATCCCTAACACACACTCTGAGAGCTAGCAGCTCACAGAAAGTCTTTATTTAAAAAGACTGGCATCAAACAGATGATGTGTGTTTAATATGAAGAAAAGTATTTGTAGATATAAAACTAGTGGTGGTTGTTTGATCAGAAAGGCTGCAGAGCTCTGAGCTGCTGAATCAGCAGAAATGACTTCAAAGTTTAGAAACTGACATTTTGTAGTTCTTTTAGTCAAAAAGAACTACACTACCCAGAAGCCAACAGTGCTTCTAGATGCTGCTTTCTGCAGAAATGGAGGGAAAGTTTTTCAACACAAATCTACGCTCTCTATGAAGCTCACAGAACTGGCAGGAAAGTCACAAATAATCCTGAAGCTCAATTATCCACGTGCACATCAATTATCCACGTGCACATCAATTATCCACGTGCACATCAACCTGGACGGGGCGGGTCTGCAGAACCAGAACTGAGCTGGACCTGAACCGAGCTGCTGTTCTGCAGAGCTGGTGAGTAAAATGTTTCAGTACTGTACAGTACATATACGTATGTTGTTAAAATGTTTCAGTACTGTACAGTACATATACGTATGTTGTTAAAATGTTTCAGTACTGTACAGTACATATACGTATGTTGTTAAAATGTTTCAGTACTGTACAGTACATATACGTATGTTGTTAAAATGTTTCAGTACTGTACAGTACATATACGTATGTTGTTAAAATGTTTCAGTACTGTACAGTACATATACGTATGTTGTTAAAATGTTTCAGTACTGTACAGTACATATACGTATGTTGTTAAAATGTTTCAGTACTGTACAGTACATATACGTATGTTGTTAAAATGTTTCAGTACTGTACAGTACATATACGTATGTTGTTAAAATGTTTCAGTACTGTACAGTACATATACGTATGTTGTTAAAATGTTTCAGTACTGTACAGTACATATACGTATGTTGTTAAAATGTTTCAGTACTGTACAGTACATATACGTATGTTGTTAAAATGTTTCAGTACTGTACAGTACATATACGTATGTTGTTAAAATGTTTCAGTACTGTACAGTACATATACGTATGTTGTTAAAATGTTTCAGTACTGTACAGTACATATACGTATGTTGTTAAAATGTTTCAGTACTGTACAGTACATATACGTATGTTGTTAAAATGTTTCAGTACTGTACAGTACATATACGTATGTTGTTAAAATGACGTCGGTTTAAGAGATTAGAACATTGTAAGAGT
>JBBPBX010029967.1:15602-35514 GCA_038048925.1 Garcialebias charrua
ACCTTCCTGCGTTTCCTGTGTTTGGCTTCCTTGGTTACTTGGTTTTTGGTCCTGGTGTTTGGTTCCTAGGCCTTGGTTCCTAGGCCTTGTCCTATCGGTTTTGGTTTTGGCCCTTTTGTTTCCCTGTTCTATGTTGTGTGCGCGGTGGTCTTAGGGGACGTCAGGAGCCGTCCGTTGAGGGGGAGGTTATGTTATGTTTGATTCAGCCCTCGGCTTGTATTTTAATTCAGCCCTATCCTAGTTATGTTACATGTCATGTCTTAGTCTTAGTTATTTCAGCCCTTAGCTTGTATTTTATTCAGCCCTGTCCTAGTTATGTTACATGTCATGTCTTAGTCTTAGTTATTTGGCCTTAGTCTCAGTTTAGTTATGTTACATGTCATGTCTTAGTTATTTGTCCCGCCTCAATCTCAGTTTGGCCTCAGTCTCAGTTTAGTTATGTTACATGTCATGTCTTAGTTATTCTTGTCCCACCTCAGTTTAGTGTTTATTCATGCAGTTTAGTTTATTCATGCATCAGCTTGTGTTCTGTTCAGCCCTGCTCCAAGTTTTGTCCTGCCCCTATTAGTTAATTGTTGTCACCTGTGTCTCATGCCCTGTCTGTGTATTTAAGTTCCTCTGTCAGACCTGTCCTTTGTCAGGTCGTACTTCGTTTTGGGTTCCTTCCTAGTCCTGCTGTTTAGTTCTGTTCAAGCCTGCCCCCGTTCATGTAAGTTGCTGTACCATCAGCCATTTTTTGTTGTTCATTAAAAAGACTACTTTTTACGTTCTGCCTTCGAGTCCTGCTTGCACTTGGGTTCTACACTCCTCAGTCCCAGTGGGACCCTAACAGTACATGCATAGTCTCCAGGTCTCATCAATCAATCAATCAATCAATCAATCAATCAATCAATCAATCAATCAATCAATCAATCAATCAATATTTATTTATAGAGCCCTTTTCAGCAGCCAGAAGGTGCACAAAGTGCTGAACAATACAGAAATAAAACAAACAATCAAAAATAACATGAACCAGAGGACCTGCTGTAATGTTCAATATTTTGTAAAAAATCTTGTTTTCCTGCCCAGAGTCCTGAGATCCAGGGCCGGTCTCAGGTATTTATCTCTTTTTGGGCACCAGGAAGAACTTGAGCTCGCAACGCATCCCCTGGGAGGGATGTCTAGCGGCTGCTTGCTTCATTTGAGTGCGGAAGGGGTGACCTTCGACCCCTCCCGCGTACTCTGGAGCAGGCTGGTCTGCCCAGCAGAAGACATCGCGAGATCTGACTGTCTCAGGCAAAACTCGTATGTCCCACTGCGGTTTGTAGTTTGGCCTAGTAGGTCGTGTTCCACCAAGTGGTGAGTTAAGATCCAGGGCAGTCTGTGCTCTGGAACTTTCATTCTTGTATATGTATGAAACAGCTTGTTTGTTTTTCATTACACGTACAGTAGACGAGTTATTGTTTAGTGCGCACGCACATATACTCAGCTCCTTGTAGTATTTTACAAGTGAAGTCTGGGCTCAAAAGGTCAGGTTCCCGTGCTGCGTGAGCGGGTAAACCTGAGGCCCTGTTCCCATTTTGGGACCAGGACACATTCAGTAGTCTGAGATTTTATTGTTTAGGGTGCACACACGCGCCACCAGCTCCTTGTAGCATTTAACAAGTGAAGTCTGGGCTCGAAAGGCCAGGTTCCCGTACTACGTGAGCGGGCAAACCTGGGGCCCTGTCCCCATTTTGAGACCAGGACAGATTCAGTAGTTGTGAGATTTTATTGTCGTGTGTGGATGGCAATTTTTCCTTATTACACAAGGGTCTGAGTGTTCTTGTGTGTTTAGACGTTCCGAACCAGCTATTCTGTGTTCCTTAAAAAAACAGAAACTGGTGGTAAAAACTAGGCATTTACTCTCCTTCTGTGAGTGAGAGCGCCTGTAATGGTGCAGGGGCATCTTCTTTCTTCTTCTTTTGCTGGTGGCCCCTTGCAGCTCCTGTAGCTTTTCTGCCTGGTGGGCCTACGATACCGAGGCCACTTGTCTTTGTCCATCCCGCCAGGACCCCTCAGGCCCTGAGATGGTTTAATGTCAGAGAGTCATCCATAGCCTCATGGGTGGATAAGCTCTCAGCGTCATCGATGTTGCAAGGAAAAAACTACCAGGTAGCGCAGCTGAACAGGTAGCTGAAGATCCTCCTCCAGGACTTTGCTGAAGGGAGGTGACCCCACCTCACCGAACAATTATCGACCGATCTCTAAACTCTGCTTCTTAGCCAAGGTTCTAGAAAAACTGATAAACTCTCAGATCAAAAATTATCTGGACTCATTTAACATCTTACCTCTCCATCAATCTGGTTTCAGGAAAAAACACAGCACAACAACTGCTTCTCTGAAGGTTCTGAATGATGTTGTTGAAGCATTGGATGCTAAGGATTATTGTGCTGCACTTTTCTTAGACCTGTCTAAAGCTTTTGACACTGTGGATCATAACATCTTGTGTCATAAGCTCTCAGAAATCGGTTTCTCTGATCACACCATCGGTTGGTTTTCTAACTATCTTTCCAATCGGAGGCAATGTGTTCAACATAACGGTACTTCTTCCAGCTATTTAACAGTTAAAAATGGTGTACCACAAGGCTCAGTTTTAGGACCAACCCTCTTTACAATCTACATAGCTAATGTAGGTCACTGCATCCCTGATGCATCCTTACATTTCTATGCTGATGATACAGTTGTTTACTGCCGAGCTAAAACAGTAGCTAAGGCTTTCCAGTTACTGCAATCCGCTTTTGACATCATCCAGTCAGATTTGTTCCATCTCAAACTTGTCCTAAATGCTGATAAAACAAAAGGGATGTTTTTTTCAAATAGGAAGGCGGTTCCAGCAGATCTTCCTCTGATTTTATCCTCAAATGGTGTCCCTATTGAGTTTGTTGATTCCTATAAATATCTGGGTATACTGGTCGATTCACATCTCTCTTTTAAACTCCACGTGGAAAACCTAGTGAAGAAACTGAAAGTTAAACTGGGTTTCTTTTTCAGAAACAGATCATGTCTAACACTGAATGCTAGGAAACGCCTTGTATCTGTGACTTTCCTTCCCTCCATTGATTACGGTGACATTCTCTACATGAATGCTCCTACAAGCACCCTGCGGATGTTGGATGTTGTCTATCATGGTGCACTAAGATTCATAACTGGCTGTGATTATCGTACCCACCACTGCACCCTGTATTCACTGGTTAACTGGACATCATTAACCTCACGCAGACTCTTCCACTGGTACATTTTCATCTTTAAATCACTTCTTGGTCTGCTGCCCTCATACATCTCCTCCTACATGTCTTTGCGTGAGTGCAGCTACAGCGTGCGCTCTCAGGACATGATTACCTGCAGTGTTCCGTCAGTGAGGACTGAACTTGGAAAAAGGGCCTTCTCCTATTCCGCTCCTGCTTCATGGAATATCTTACAAAAAGATCTGAAGCTCTCGACCTTGACTTCTCTAAATGGTTTTCAGAATCTGTTGGAATCCTGGCAAAAACCAATGCAGATTTGTTCCTGTCTTTGATTTTATACGTCTACCTTATAATGTTTTGCTAGTTTTTTGATACTTTGTAAAAAAAAAAAAAAGTATTTCTCTCTTTTGTTTTTTTCTCTCTTTTGTTTTCTATTGTTTATTGTTTATTGTTTAAGGAAATTCTACCATTGCTATTTAGTTTTAGCAGGTCGCTTTCGTAAATTAGCCATGAGGCTCAATAAGATTTTACCTGACTAAATAAAGGTTGAATGAATTGAATGAATGCTGGACAGAGTCTCCTCGTTAGCCGGGGCTAAACGTGGAGGTACTTGTGAGCCCGCTATCAGTGCTAAGACGGGCCCTCGAGCAACGCAGCATCAGTAAAAAACACTGTGTCATGCGACAAATTCTACCGTTGATTTGCAGGATAGCGGTAAAGGCAAAATATGAGAAGGTTTGCAAGCTAGTCCAAGCATTTTCACATACCTCACAATGAAGTCCTTCGTTGTCCACAGTCTCTATACGCACAGAAGTGGTACATCTTCGAAGCCTGGTGCTCAGAAAGAAATATCATTTCTTATGCTTGCGACTTGGCTCAACTCCTAACTTTCCTTCAGGATTTACTGAAAAAGGGTTGTTCTCATTCAACGATTAAAGTGTTCCTTGCAGCTATCTCTGCTTGTCACGAGGGCTGGGGATACAGGACTCCTGGAGTACATCCAATCATAATTAGATATATGAAAGGTGTGCTTCGAACCAAGCCAACCAGCAAGACCTTGACCCCTGGTTGGGATCTTGGCCTGGTCTTGGGGGCTCTTTGTGACCCGCCATTCGAGCCTCTGAGCGAGATTAAGATAGATCTTCTATCTTATAAAACTGCTCTTCTCCTGGCTCTTTGCTTGGCGAAATGCATGGGTGACCTCCACGCTCTATCTGTACATCCGTTATGTACCATATTCGCCCCTGACGGGTCAAAGGTCACCCTGAGGCCTAATCCCGCTTATACTCCCAAGGTCTTGACCTTCAACCATAGGAGTCTAGACTTTGACCTTTCCTCCTTCCCACCTGCCCTTGTCCTTACTCAGGAACAGTTGAGACTAAAGGCTCTCTGCCCTGTGAGGGCTTTACGCACTTACATACAGAGAACTGCCGAATGGAGGGAAACAAACCAACTGTTTGTCTGCTTTGCAGCACCTGCTACAGGAAAGGCCCTATCAAGACAGCACCTCTCACATTGGGTGACGGAGGCCATTAAAAGGGCGTACAGTAGCAAAGGTCAACAAGTGCCCCCTGGAGTGCATGCTCACTCAACTAGGGGCTTGGCCACTTCCTGGTCATTGTTCAAGGGCGTGCCAGTTGCAGACATTTGCGCTGCTGTGAACTGGAGCTCATTAAACAGTTTTGCAAAGTACTACAGTTTGGATGTTACTGCATGTGATGTCACTCAGGTTGATCTTTCTAATACACAATAGAAAGTAGCTTTGAGATGCCTACTGGTCAAAGGCAGACGGTCACACTGGCAGGCATTTTACTGAGCATTTCAAGGGCGTGAATGAATTACGTTCCCATAGCAAGTATGTTGCACCGAGAGACCAACTGAAAGGGAACTGAAAGTTATGCACCATAACTCATGTTCCCTGAAGGAAGGGAACGAGGTGCAACATAGCTGGCCCTTTTCAATGCTGAAAGCTCGGTGAAGTGCAATTTTGGAGAAAGTTGGAGGGGCGTCAGTCGCTTAAGTACCTAAAAGGCGGTACCTCTGGCGCGGGGTGACACCCCCTGCCGTAAAAGGCGTGAATGTATTCCTTCAGGTAATCGCGCGGGGGCGCAATTCCCATAGCAAGTATGTTGCACCTCGTTCCCTTCCTTCAGGGAACATGAGTTATGGTGCATAACTTTCAGATTTTCTGCATCATTTTTAAATGTTTCTAATTTTAGCAATATTACGCAGGTGGAAGAAGGCGGTTCTACTGTTTTTAATGTGGGGGATAAAATACATGTTCTGATTAAAAAAAATAACACCAAGATTTTTAACAGTAGAACTGGAGGCCAGATTAATGTCATCCAAGGAGGGCGAAAGACTGAAAAATGTATTCCTAAGCTGCTCAGTGCTCAGGTCCAAAAACTAAAACCTCAGTCTTGTCTGTGTTCAAAAGCAGAACAAAAAACAATATGCCCAACAGCAGCACAAACATGAGTCAGTAGCTATGTTTACATGGGCAAAATTCTGTGACCGGATTGAAATGTGCTCTGATTGCATAATTAGATAGTACCGTTTACATGGGCCCAATCCGTTCATGACGAGTGTTTACATGCAGCGGGCTTTTATTCTGACCAGAAGTTCTGACATGCGCAGAGTGGTACACTCCCCTTAAAAAAAAAAAATGAAGAGGAAGTTACTTTCGTGAAAACCACAGAAGAAGAAGCTACTTCCGGGACGAAAGTAAACAGACGCATCAAAAAATGGACCCGCGCCAGATTGTATTGACGGTGATGGAGTTTTTACTGCATTCCCTGATTGAACTACAGGTGAAGCAGCTTTAGTTTTTTTATTCACAGGATGAGAGCGCTGGACATCCTCTGTCCTCCAAGCTGTCGTGGACAACTGTTGGTAAGAAAATAAAAACGCTGTATGCTAAAAAACTTTTTGTCCTTTCCTTTTCAACCTGTCTGCGTGATACTGTCTGTATTTGTTATTAATTACTATTCTTCCTCTGTTTTCCTGTTTCTGGAGCATCAGTTGCAAGATGCCAGGCAGTGCCCATGATGCCAATGTCCTGCGCCACTCAGACTCTATCAAAGGGCTCATCTGTTACCAAAAGTAAGGCTAATATTTACTATATTGTATTTAGTATTACAACTATTACAGCTAAGTATCTCAAAGTAGAGATGCTTAGCTGTAATGTTTTATTTAAAAAAATGTTTGTTTGAACCATATCTTTAAACAAATAGTTAAATCTTGCCAAAATGTAAGGCTAACATTTACTATATTGTATTTAGTTTTACAACTATTACAGCTATAATCAGTAGACATACTTAGCTGTAAAGTTTTATTTAAAATAAAATTTGTTTGAACCATGTCTTTAAACAAATAGTTAAATGTTGCCAAAATGTAAGGCTAAACTTTACTACTGTATATTGTATTAAACTACCGGTATTACAGCTAAGTAATCAGTAGACATACTTAGCTGTAATAGTTTTATTTAAAATAAAATTTGTTTGAACCATGCCTTTAAACAAATAAAAAGTTGAACACTAAATATTGGCATGTCCTTTTTTTGCAGTCTGTGAGGAACATTGAAGGAAAGGACGTCCGTCTCTTCATTGTTGGTGATCGTGCCCGCTGTTGGACTGGCTCGTCAAAGGTTACGCAAACTGTCCTCGTCTGACTCCTCAAGTCATTTAATGTTTACCTTGGCTCAGTCAGGATGGAGGTAGAGATGACCTTCGGGTTGATGAAGTCACGGTGGAGAGTTCTTCTAAAAAGATACTTGTCATGTATTTGTGTTCACATGCAGTTAACATTTGTATAAAATTATTATCACAATAAAAAACTGCAAATACTAGTGAACATCTGAGCTCTTTAATGGACCAAACATTTTAACAAATTCTTGTAAACAATTGATATTGCTTGTTTGAAACAAGTTTCATTCTTAGTGCAATTTGAGGTATATCAGAAAAACATAAAAATTAAACATTCAAAATGTGTGTGCAAAATAGACGATGTGCACAGATCAAATCTTGTAATGATGACAACAACAAAAAAACATTCTTTGGTCATTTAAAAACTACAGTAACCTGTAATTCAGTAACTTCTTTATCAACTCATCACATACTTTCACAATTTCGATGTATGCATGTGATTTCGGAAAACAAAATTGGTGACAAAATAATCGATTTTACTTCCAAAATGTATGTTTCTGTATCCTGATAGAACAGCAAATGTGTTTTTATCCTGTGAGTCATGCAGAAACTCAGAGTCCTTATTAAACCATCTGACTGTATTAAGTTAAGACATCTACCTTATTTGTACCATAAACTATCACTCCTAATGTCTGTGTAAAAAATACATTTACAGATCTGTCAGGGGACAAATAAACATGGTTGTGGAGAATTGAAACATTTTCAAATCAGTTTTGAGTTGTTCTAAAGCTCATGTGTGAACTTCTTGGGATTCCTCAGTAGAAGATGTGGGACTCTTGCATCTTCTGCCACCTGCCACCATCACCTGCCACCTGCCACCATCACCTGCCACCTGCCACCATCACCTGCCACTGTCTGTTGTGTGCTGCTGCTGCTAGCTGCCTCTTCAAAGCCGGACTCATCATCGGAAAAACAAACAAAGTAAAGTTTAACTGGACTCCTGATATGTTGAAATGTGTTAGGCTAATTATGTGGTTAGTTGGAGTAGTGTTATAATCTACACTACAGTATACTGTAGTTCTATGCAAGCCCTACAGCTACTCTTATTTCTTATTATAATTAAATTTTTACATATTTTTTGTTTCTAATTACAGTACTCAAGTAATACAGTACAGAGGGTGGGCCAAGATGGTGTAGTGGCAGGGGAACTGGACTTGGGTCCCGGAGGACCCAGGTTCGAACCCCAGTCACGGCATAACTTGTGGTGTGTTTGAGCAGCACATCTCATCCCAACTGCTCCCCGGCGCGCTTTCTATAGCTGCCCGCTGCCACCTGGTGGTGATTGGGTTGAATGCAGAGTCAAATTTCGTCTTGTATGGAAAACATACACAGATGACAAAAATATGACATTATTATTATTATTATTAATGTGTTTTGAAGAGTCTAACTTACCAGAAAGGATGCTTTGCTCCTGGTTAGCTTCCTCTCCTCAGATTCCTCCTCATAACCTAGATCCACACCGCTGCCTGCTGTGTTGGAAGTGGCAGATCTCTCATCAGTTCATCCATCAACACGTAAAATGAAAAAGTGGTGGGGTCGTAGCCACTTGTCCCGTTTTTGTTTTTAGCTTCGTAGCACTTAGCTTTAAGCTCTTCCAGCGATCTCCGACTTCTTGCAGCTTTTCATGTACTTGTTGTTAAATAACTCGTGTTCCTACACGTTCGGTCAAGGCGTTTGATAGTTTTGAGCTATTTTAACGTTTCTATTAGAAATGTTGCATCGCTCACCGACCAGTTTTGCTTCCCCACCATGCATTAGCATCTACCCACTCACCAGGCGGAGAAGGAAACACGAGGGGGGAGGGGGGGGTTGGATGGGGGTGCGCGCAGCGCACATGCGCAGTCAGGACAGTTTCCCACAGTCCGATAAAAGGAACAGAGAAAGTGTTTACATGAGCACCAAACGGGTAACGGATCGGCGTAAACCACCCGTTTCGATCTGATCACAAATTAGTTCGGATCACGCCGAATACACAAAAAATGACACGAACGGGGTGTTCACATGACACACTTTTGATCTGATCAGCCGTTTGATCCGATTACTTATGTCCATGTAAACATAGCTACTACTGTGCGAGAGGCGGGGGACACCATGCACAGGTCTCCAGTCCATCACAGGGCCAGACACAGACAAATGAGACAAGACAATCATTCACTCTCTCACTCACACCTAAGGACAATTTAGAGTTACCAATCAGCCTAACATGCATGTTTTTGGTCTATGAGAGGAAACTGGAATACTTGGAGAAAACCCATACATGCACAGAGAACATGCAAACTTCACCCAGAAAGGTCCTCAGGCCGGGATTCGATATGGCGACCTCGCTGAGAGGCAGCAGCTCTACCAACTGCACCCCTGCACCGCTCCTACAGCAGATCCACTTAAACTTTTTGTCTTGTTTATTCGCCACAATAAAAAATGAACCCGCTAACATTTCCAGAGATACTTCTTGTATAAACAGGGCCTAATTATTGCGCAAAAGGCAGTAAGCCAAGCCTTTATTTTCATTTAAAGAGAATGAAGTAAGTGATTAATCTGGCCCATTTTGAGTTTTCAAATCTTTTCTGCATTTATCATCGCTCGTCCTGCGATGCAAATTGGAAACTTATCTTTATTTGGTTGTCCTCAGTTTAGTAATGATCCCAATTAAGGATTCAGATCAGGCTGGTGATAGAGCTGTTGTTATCTCCATTGAGTAAACAAGCTTTCTTCTCATCTCTCAGCTTCATTAGCAAGCAGAGCACATGGCTTTGTTTGGGTCCCTACAAACGCTCCAATCTATAGCTCTGAGTTGAGACCACTGCACACCGGAAGAAAAAAAATTGCTTTTTTTGTTTAAAGAAAAGCTTTCAAAGCAGTAATTATCCTTGACTAGTGCATGATTTTCACATCAGTAGTGGAGTGTTTGCTTACCCCAATCTGACTTAACTCTAGATGTATAAATCCCTTTAACTTTAAACATGAAAATGTAGAGAACGGTCTCTCCAGTCCTAGTTGTAAACGTTTGTTTTCATTTTACAACAGACTACAGAGATTTGCTTTAGACAAAAAAAGAGCACATATTTTTATTGCTGAGAATTCTTATTCCCGTTCCCCCTGACTCTTCGTCAAAGAAAAGATCATGCAGGAAACAACAGAAGAAGCCCTGAAAGTGTGGAACAAGCCCGCTTATGAATTCATCACTGCAAGATACTTGGGCTATAAAAAAACATAAAAAGAGATTAAAGGTATTTGTCATGATCGTCAGCTCTATTAGTTCATTTCAAACAGTAATGACAAACGAACAAAAAAACACTTTCTTTTTGTGCAAGTTTCCATCTTAACACTTCAGTCATACTTATCATAAGCCATCCTTCTAGTGACATTCATGTAATAAAAAACAGACATGGACACTTTACCATTCAAGCCAATAAAAAGAAGCAGTTTAGAAATATGCATTCATACATTCATCCATGCATGCATCTACAAGAGGTCTGGGAGTTTGAGGGTCCTGCACAGTATCTTAGCTGTGCCTAGAACTACACTCTAAAGGCCTTGTTATACTCGCACTTTGGTCCCCTGGCTGGAGCGCGCGCTGCGCGCGCACTGAGCCGTGCGGCTTCATGCGTTTACAGTATCGCCGCTGTGTTTATAGATGACACACGGCGGCACATGGCAAAGTGCTGTTCTTTTACGGACCAGCAGGTGGCAGTACCCTCTAAAACCTGTGCATATGTTGCAAGAAAGGGTGTAGAAGAAGAAATCTACTGTAGAAGAAGAACTGTTTGAAGTCACACAACAAAAACAAATGGCTTTCCGCTCGCGTGCTGAACTGTTGTCTTTATTAGAGGAGCAAATCATAATAGAACAACAGTTATTGTGTCTTGCAGTTTTAATGCATGGAGTCAGCTGAGGAGGAAGCGATCACTTGACTTTTGGCAAAAAAACAAAAGAAAAGTCCAGATCAGGGATGAAGAAGGGGAATTTAATACATTTGTGTCACAAAACATTCCTCCATGTGTCGTGACGCCGTCTCCACGACCACAGCGGCGCAGATAGCTGCAGGCTCGCGTGAAGAGCGTGAAGGCTGTCGGTGAGGTCCCCACATGACTTGTCAATCAATTCAGTAGCGCCCACGGCGTGCGCACTAGTCTTGCAGAGTTTGAAAAATTCAGAGGTGCGTGACACGCGCCAACACTACGCGCAGGGGTGGGGACGGTGATATTGCATCACTTTTGGCGCGCGCACCCTGGCGCACTGCGCGACGCGTCGTGTATGAATCTAGCTTTATGGACAGATATCTATAGGTTGTTTCTGGGACCTGGTGGAACCATTCTTCCAGTTTAGGGGTCACAGCACCAAGTGCTCCAGTGACCACTGGAACTACTGAAGTTTGGACTCTCAACAACTTTTCTATTTTTTCTTTCAGCCCTTGGTATCTCTTGACCTTCTTGTCCTCCTCCTTCTTGATGTTACAGTCACTTGGGTTTGCTTCATCTATCACCACTGCCTTCTTCTGTAACTTGCGACCACCACAATACAGGTAGTCCTCAACTTACGACGGCCTCGACTTACGACGTTTCGGGGTTACGACGCATCTCCATTAAAAAATATATATATATTTTGAAAGCCGAGTTCCAAGTTCCTTCCAGTTTTGACGGCAGAAACAGTAGCTTGATGGCAGAAACAGCGGAAAAACACAGAAGGACCAGCTCTGGATGGAGCTTCACGGCAAAACCAGTACAGTACAGGCGGAGATTAAATGCTCTGGACAGAGGTTGACGGCAGTTTTACAACGGAATATGGCAGATGGACCAAGCTGACGGCGGTTTTATGTCGTAAACAAATATTGGATGGACAGACGGGCGGAGGTAGGCCACCATACAACAAGCTACCGGTAGTTAGCCAGCTAGCTCCCTTTCTGTGAATGGAGTCTGCTAGGGAGGAGGGAGACGACTCAACTTGCTCCTTAGTTTTTAAACAGAGGTTGACGGCGGTTTTACAACAGAATACGGCAGATGGACGGCAGATAGACCAAGTTGATGGCGGTTTTACGACGTAAACAAATATTGGTTGGACGGACGGAGGTAGGCCACCGTACAGCAAGCTACTGTAGTTAGCCAGCTAGCTCCCTTTATGTGAATGGAGCCTGCTAGGGAGGAGGGTGATGATTCAACTTGCTCCTTCATCTTTAAAAACTGTGTTAGGACAGGCTAAGTGCTTGGTAACTGTACAGTACTGTACATGTTTTCTGTTTTTTTTTTTTAGTATGTACGTATGTTCCGACTTACATCAAAATTCGCTTTACGACGCCACGTAGGAACGGAACTCCATCGTAAGTCGAGGACTACCTGTATACATTTATATAAACCATAATTTCAAGACTATAAGCTGCTACTTTTTTCACATGATTTGAATACTGCGGCTTTTACAATGATGCGGCTAATTTATGGATTTCATTTTTTTCTTTTATCTTTTCATGGGCTAACAAGTTTCATGCAGCAAAAACATTTAGCCTTGTCACACCCGGGCACTCACATAGCTGCCCAATACACGTATGTCTTGAGGGGTGGGTCCTTGTGACTCAATGAGACTACCTGTATAAATAAAAGGTTTAAAAAATCTGACCAGTGAAATTGCAGACCTGTCACTGACTGTAACATTACCGAGGGAAACAAAGTTTGCCCCCTCTCTGCGGGTACAATGAAGTAACAAAATGAAGTTCCCCCCCCCTCCCTGGTGGAGTTTACCCCCTTCGTTGTGCCCCCAGGGAGCCTTCCTGGGGGCACAACAAAGCATTTGCAGCTACCGTACTCTAAATAAGTGTGAATCGTAATTCAAATCATATCCCAAATTTGCCTCGAGATGAAAGTGACATTTAAAGTGACAATGAAAGAGAGACTGAGGACATGTGTGATTAAGATTTTTGGGGGCTGTTCAATTTTGACACTGAAGACGATGACTTTAGAAGTTTTAGTGTGCAGGAGAAAGATGAAGATATAGCAATTAATGACTTGTCCTAGTAGACTACCGCATGTTTCTTTTTTTAACCAGCCATGTTACAGACACTGTTCTGATTTTTTTTTACAGTATGTATTTATGTATGTTACCAATATGTATTTAATTAAAAAGTTTTTTTTTGTGTGTGTAAATATCTCGTTACAATGTGGACACCTGTGACTAATACACAAATGTGGCCTACTGTATATATGTACAAAGTTTTTTTTTGGGGTGGGTGTGGCTTATATTCAGGTGTGCTCAATAGTCTGGAAATTACGGTCTATGTAAAATAAAAATGCTAAACCAGTGTGTGACGCAAAAGAAGCATGTTTCACATAGGTTTCCCATGTGGATTTGGAACAAAAGTCCACAAAGTTAATATGTGGGAAATCACAAAATCTTATCTTTGTAACAATTTAAATAACATATACATACATACACATACATAAATTGGTCTGCTCCCTTCATACATCTCCTCCTACATGTCTCTGCGTGAGTGCAGCTACAGCGTGCGCTCTCAGGACATGATCACCTGCAGTGTTCCATTACAAAAAGATCTGAAGCTCTCGACCTTGACCTCTCTAAATGGCTGTAAGAATATGTTGGAATCCTGGCAAAAACCAATGCAGACATGTTCCTGTTTTTAGTTTTCTACATTTGCCTTATAACCTCAGGTTCTTTTTAATGTTTTTAACTCTGTTGTGAATCCTTGTGATGCTGGTCATGTTGCTGAATCTCCTGCACTGTGTGAACAGTTTTCTAAGTTTTTTATAGATAAAATCACTGCTCTGAGACACTCTTCAACACAAATTTACACAGATCCATCCTCATTCCCTCCATCCTCAGCTGCCTTTGAACAGTTTGAACCAGTGACTTTAATCGTTTTAAAGGACATTGTGGATCACATGCATCCTTCTAATTCACCTTTGGACTGTGTTCCCTCTAGACTGTTCAAAGAAGTTTTTAGCACACTTGGTCCATTAGTTCTTGTCATGATTAAAGGTTCAGTATGCAGTTTCTGTAGAACTGCAGCAGTTAGAAATATTTTCAACAGGCAAAGCATTCTGATCCCTCCCCCTCAGAGCCATATGTGGCTCTGCCCCCTTGTGGTCTGTTGAATTTCAAATTCAAGCTCTGTTTTTATTGGCTGATTCAAATTCAAGCTCTGTTTTTATTGGCTGGTTACAAACTCTGTTTTTATTGGCTGGAAAATGGCGGGTCACCTTTTCTTTTTAGAAATGCTTATTTACCACCTGGAGAAGCAAGGGGACAATATTTTTTTTTATTTTTTTTCAGAGATTACCTGGCTAACATCAGTCTGTCAGGAGGTAGTGACAGAGTGAAGAAATATGTTCATAAAAAAAGCTACATACTGCAGCTTTAACATGTCCCTGTTATCTGGCTGCGTTCCAGCTTCTTTTAAACATGCTGTGGTGCAGCCTCTCATAAAGAAGAAAAACCTTGATACAACACTGCTCTTAAATTATAGACCTATTTCAAAACTACCTTTTCTGTCAAAAATTTTAGAGAAAGTTGTTTTTAATCAACTTAAGAGGTTTTTAACTGCCAACAGCATTGGTGAAAAATTCCAGTCAGGTTTTAAATCAGGCCACAGCACAGAAACAGCCCTTTTAAGAGTTTTTAATGACCTTCTTTTAACTGTTGATGCAGGAGGATCTGCTGTTTTAGTGCTTTTAGACCTTTCTGCTGCCTTTGATACTGTGGACCACAACATCTTGTTGTCACGACTGGAACACGTGGTCGGTATCAAAGGCACAGTTTTATCCTGGTTTAGATCCTACCTGACTGACAGGAGTTTTTCTGTTCATTTAGGGAACTGTTCTTCATCTCCAGCTCCTTTGATCTGTGGAGTCCCTCAAGGGTCTATTTTAGGTCCACTGCTTTTTAATTTGTACATGTTGCCTTTGGGGTCCATTTTTAGAAAACACAACATTCCTTTTCACTGCTTTGCTGATGATACACAGTTATATCTTCCAATTGAGTCAGACAGGGTCACTCCACTGGATCCACTATTGAACTGTCTACGTGACATTAAAGTCTGGTTAAAACTAAATTTTCTAAATTTAAATGAAAATAAAACGGAAGTCATAAGCTTTGGTAAATGTAACACCCTAAATGTTCTTGGCCCCTTGGCTTCATACAGCCACTCCAATGTCAGGAATCTGGGAGTTATTTTTGACAGTGCTTTTAAGTTAGACAAACAGATAAATGCTGTAGTTAAATCCGGTTTCTTCCAGCTAAGACTCATTGCCAAGGTGAAGTCTTGTCTCTCTTTCAGAGACCTTGAAAAGGTGATTCACGCTTTTATTACTTCTCGCTTGGACTATTGTAATTCACTGTATGTTGGTTTAGACAAATCATCTTTGCATCGTTTACAATCTGTCCAGAACGCAGCAGCTCGTCTTTTAACTTCAACTAAAAAATATGAACACATAACCCCTGTCCTGGCTTCTCTTCACTGGCTCCCTGTCTGCTATCGAATTGATTTTAAGATTTTATTGCTTGTTTTTAAAATCTTAAAAGGTCTGGCCCCGTCATATTTATGTGATCTTATTAATATCTACACTCCAGTAAGAGCACTCCGGTCTACCAACCAGTTTCTCTTAGATGTCCCCAGATCCAAAATGAAATCTAGAGGTGATCGGGCTTTTACGGTTGCTGCTCCAAAACTGTGGAACAGTTTACCTGAGAATGTAAAGACCGCTCAGACTGTTGACACTTTTAAATCTTCACTTAAGACTCATCTCTTTTACTTGGCATTTGATCCTCGCAGAATCTGAGATCAAATTTTGAGCAGATTTTATTGTTGTTGTGTATTTACTGATAGCTTTATTATGTTTAGTGGCACTAGATGCATTTTACTCTGTTTTTTTTTTTTTTTTTTTAACTGTAAAGCACTTTGGTCGACTTCGGTTGTTTTTATGTGCTATATAAATAAAATTGACATTGACATTGACATTGACAATCTATCTGTTTTGTTATTTTGACATTTTTTTAACCGGTTAAAAATATATATCTATGCCTCTTATGATTGTCTGTTGTTGATTGTCAAAGGAAAGTCTATTGTTGCTGTTGTCATAATTCTTTGTTAAAACCAAAGGTGGGCGCTAGACCGCTAGGGAGCGCTAATCCGCTTACAGTGGGCCTAAACTTTTTGTCAGCGTTTTTGTGGATTGACTAACTTTTATAATTCATAAGCGGATTTGTGCTATTTTTATTTAAAATGCAGTACCGCTAATAACTAATTATCTATCAGTAAAAACCAATAAACTTATTTACAAGCTCTTATGCTGCTTGTTTTACCTTTTTCCCCACCATAAAGAGCAGAGAGGAGGAAGGGTTGGAGGGGGGGGGGGCAGAGCGGAGAACAGACTCGGATCTACCATGTAGGTAAATGATGCCGTTGCCTGGGGATCCCATCAGCATGGGGCCCCGGCCCCGCCGCGCCCCGGCCAGTCACCTACATCCCTAACATTGATCCTGCTTGTTAATGTACATTTAACATAAAAATAATTATAGTTACGATGAAAACGATCATTAAATACGCAATAAAAAAACGGTCGATTTCTTTATCCCCCTACTAAAAATGGACTATTCCATCTTGACATCTTCCGGGTCAGAGGTGAACTCAGGGGCTAATTCTGTGGCTAGCTGGCTGCGCTCGGTGTCTTCATAAATCCGCAGAGAACCCCGCTGTTTCAAGCCAAATTAACGCGGCCGGAGGATTTTATTGTGTGTTTTGTGTCGACCATTTGACGGTGAGTCGTTATTTTTATGTATTTTAGTTACTTTTCATTAAATCTGTTGACTACCTATAGACGCTAACAACTCTGTGTCCAGCTGGTTGGTTGTGCTGGGTTACTAATGGATAAATCCGCAGAGAACCCCGCTGTTTCAAGCCAAATTAACGTGGCCGGAGGATTTTATTGTGTGTTTTGTGTCGACCATTCGACGGTGACTCATTAGTTTTATGTATTTGGGTTACTTTTATGTATAAATGCGGTGGCGACACACCCGTGTATTTGAGATTTAAAAGTGGTTTTAGGGATTAAAAGTTCATTCTATTTTTTGTTAATTTCGTGGCCGAATAGAATATATGTACGTAAAGTATTAAATAAATCCTTTGATTTTTGTAATTTCATCCTTTTAGGATCATTTTTGTTACTTTTCAGTTGGCAGTGTAGTGCAAATTTTGCATAACGCTGCCGGCTATATATAAATATATATATATATATATAATATATATATATATATATATATATATATATATATATATATATATATATATATATATATATATATATATATGTATATATATATATATATATATATATATTAGGGTTGTACATCTCTGTGTGACAGACGATTCGATTCACATCTAGATACAAGGGTTACGATTCGATTCAAAAACGATTTATTGTAAAAACGGAACGATTCGATTCGATTCGATGCAGTGTAAAAGCGATTCGGTTCGATTCGGTGCAGTGTAAAAGCGATTCGGTTCGATTCGATTAAACTTCAAATAATTCTACGTTTTAATATTTGTTGATGTACCGGTAGACAAATATTTCATTATGAAAGAAAAAGGACCACTTCTATAAATGTGACATTCTTAGAGCATTTTTAAATTTGTAAAAGTCCACATATATCATATCTAAAAGGGTGCTGTAAAGCACTGGTAAAAATAAAGTAAAAAGCCAAACAAAATAATCACATGTTAAATGTGTTTATTTTTAAACATGGACCTAAAGACCAGCTAAAAGAAAATTTCCTACAGAAAATACAGAAAAAATATAAAAGGCACAAATGGTTACAGCAGCATGTAATAAAATAAAAATCACTAGGAAAAAAAAACCAGGAATAAGCTATAAGCACAAAGCTCCTGAGTCCTGTGCAATAACCTGTCATACAACCTGTAGTTTGGTAGTTATGTGCAATATAGATCATGTGCATTTTAGCTTATATTTCATTACTACCTTGAAATAGTTATTCACACAAATTCATCCTGCTTCACCGTTAAAATTCTACCATGTTGTTTACTATTTTTCTCTTCAGAAACTTAGTAAATATTATAATTACTGTTTCACTTTTTGGTAGTTTATTTTGTACCCTCATTGCATGCTTTAGTATTTCCTGTTTGCTTGTTGTTTGTTTTTTAGCAAGTCAAAATCGTTTTTTCTCATCCTGAGCATTTCATTGTACTAAGTTAACCCTGTGTTAACCTGCATATGACAAATAAACACTTGAACTTGAACTTAATAATACAAAACATAATGCAAGAACAGTACACCTAACAACAGCAGCACGAACATGAGTTTGTGTGAGCAGGTGGGCACGGATTAATATAAAAACATGCTCTCTTTACCTCTTGACTTCTTCACTGGCCTGGTCCCTCACAGATCTAGTTGCCATCCTCACTTCAAAGTCTCCCAACAGCTCGTCCAGCGCTGACATTTTCTTCTTTTTACAAGGTGGTTCATCATCTGAAATAGAAAACATGCACCATATATTACTGGCTGTTTGCCATGAAGTTTTTTTTTTTACTGACTTTACCATTTTATGTAAAAAATCTTCATCTGATGTTCAGAATTTATTTATGTAGGGACTCGTGTACATGTGTAAAAGATATATCATTATCATCATGATGATTATTTAACTCTTTCTGTGCATGCATGCAGATTCTCTCATTATTGTGAATGTGTTTTATGCTGATACAATGACTGCAGCACAAGATTAAGACAAAGTCAGCTCATTCTTGATCACAAGTTATAAAACACAAACCTGTATGCTCATCTTGGGTCTGGGGTGCATCATTGCAGCCGTCCAAATCTCCATTTGCAGGTTCAGTCTGCACTGGACCTCTCTGAACTGAATCCCCCGTTACCTAGAAATAAAACATGACATTACATTTAGTGTACACTGTACAGTATGGTTAAATGCAGTGTAAACAATCAAAAAACAGTAGGCAGAATAAATCTAGTGACAGCAACAAAACACAGCAGACTGTAAGATGTATTTTGACAGTGTGCTGAGGGATTTACCTTGTGATGCAGGGATGTTGCTTTAGCTGTGAATGTCCTCTCTGCATCATGGCTGCTTTAGCTGTGAATGTCCTCTCTGCATCATGGCTACTGTTGTAGCTTTATGCTTCTTATTAATCTTGTATGGCTGTGGGTCATAGTCATGCAGCTTATATTATAGGTGAAGGCTGAGACAACGCAGTTCGGGTCCAACAACGTGTTTATTCTTCTGTGTAACAACAAGACTGTTCACCCATTCTGTGGGCTCATTGACAGCAGTTATCACTGCTACTGAGGAAGGGCAGGGACTTAAAACGGGGGTCCAGAGCTACTGCAGTGTGGAAGAGATCTTCAAGGCCTGTGTAGCTCGTGAACTATCACTGAGTTGCCCGTAAAATTTAGTTACCCGTCGCTTTGTGTGTGGCAGCTGCATGATCCTGCTCGTTGTTGTGAGGCTTGAAAAGTTGTTGGTCGAGGTTTGTTGTGCTACCAGTGTACTTCGGAGGTGCGCTGCATAGCTTACAAATAGCGTGGCTTTTGTCGAGTTTTCCGTCCTTCTAGTAAAACCCGAAAACGTTCCACACTTTAGATTTTTGTCTGGCTGATGTGTTGAAAATCTTTCGCGGTGACTCGCTAGCGCGCGCGGCTACTATTTACATCCATGCTCGCTCGTGCTCTTGGTGAGCTATGGCGCATGCGTGAGAATAGCTTCGCTCTCGCGTTGTTTTAGAAACGCATTGTAAACCCAGCAAGTCTCGCGATAACCGGTCCGTAACCGGTCCGTGTCTTTTTAACCGGTTCATCTCTGGATTTGTGGCTGGTTGCTGTCGGTTTACGTGGCTGCTACCGATGCAACCACATCGCTAGCTTGTCAAACCGGATATCCGGTCGAATCGGTTAATCTATAACAAGCCTAATATATATATATATATATATATATATATATATATATATATATATATATGTATATATATATATATAT
>JBBPBX010029968.1:0-25104 GCA_038048925.1 Garcialebias charrua
GAAGGAAGGAAGGAAGGAAGGAAGGAAGGAAGGAAGGAAGGAAGGAAGGAAGGAAGGAAGGAAGGAAGGAAGGAAGGAAGGAAGGAAGGAAGGAAGGAAGGAAGGAAGGAAGGAAGGAAGGAAGGAAGGAAGGGTTCTGATAGAAAACAGCTGAGTTGGTCCAAAAGCTGCTGGACTTCAGCACCAACTCTTGTTCCACTTGAACTGCTCACAGTCCCAACTTCTCCCAGACGTCTGCTGGAACCATGTGGGCTTCTTGTGAGCCAGATGTTGATGAACCATGTGGGCTTCTTGTGAGCCAGATGTTGATGAACCATGTGGGCTTCTTGTGAGCCAGATGTTGATGAACCATGTGGGCTTCTTGTGAGCCAGATGTTGATGAACCATGTGGGCTTCTTGTGAGCCAGATGTTGATGAGTTCAAAGGAACATCTTCCTGGATGTCTTCTTCCCTGACCTCTGACCTCTTCTTGGTGTTGTGAGGGGTGTTAGTGGAATGTTTAGAGCTGAGATACGGAGCAGGTTCTGTGAACAGAACTCACCAGAACCAAGGTTTGGGAGTGTGCAGCCAGATGTTTGTCTGCTGAACATCTGCAGAAACAGGAGACATGTTTTCTTTCTCCTGTCTGCTCTAATGCGTCCACTTGAAGGTTCTAATAGAAACACATTGTGACAGCAGGTGAAACGTTTCCACTGAACATCTGCTGGTTTTTCTATCATCTCTACTGACTTGTTGAACCAATGATCCTGGAGGTGATTGATCCCTGCAGAGTGATCACATGACAGCAGCAAGAATCCACTGAAGAGGCTGCAAATAGAGCAACAAGAGTGAAGCAGAGAACAGGCTGAAAATGAAGAAGTGGACAGAGAAATGATCAAATGAAGCATTTAGTGTTTCCACTTGAACAGAGCAGCTGGAGCTGAAGCTTTTGATCCAGAGCAACACAACAACTCTGCTTTCTGTAAAGGATCTTAGGGGTCAGTATTGAACTGACACACCTTACCTTAATTGATTACTTATTCAGAACGAATAGTAATCCACGGGTTCTCTTCATGAATGAATTAAACTTAGCATTTCTGTGATCTTAGCTGATGAAGGATGACCAGACAAGCATAAAGTGACAAGAAACATTAACTAAAGTTGGCATATCAGAGATAAACCATTTATTAATTAATAAATCATTAAATTTAACACCATTACACTTGAATGATTGATTTCAATTTCTTACCAATTTAACAAGTCAGCTTTAATTGTGGACAACAGAAAACAAGCAATTAAGATGACAATATTACTTTTTTATCTGTAGGCTCTTAGCTTAAAATATATTTACCAGCTTAAATTGAGGTAAAGGGAGAGGTTTAAGAGGAATATCTCAAAAAGCTAAGTCTGGTCCTCTGGACATTCAAAAAAACAAAACAAAGCAAAAAAAAATTGTAGAAACGTTTCGTCTTTCGTCCGAAAGACTTCCTCAGTCTGAGAAGCTGTATTCAGCTCAGTCTTATAAATAGCACCCTCTCACAGTGGATCAACCAGTTGGCTGATGACAGCCGAAACCAGCTGTTCACATGATCAAGGAGGACCATCAGCCTAACGATGGATCGTTAGCACCCTGATGGTTGTTTGCTATTCACAGAGATACTAAGTGATACTGAGTGATTTTGTTGTTGTTTTGTTTTGTTTTGTTTTTTGAATGTCCAGAGGACCAGACTTAGGCCCTGTTTACACGGACACTGTGTGGGGGAAACGCAACTTTTGGGTATGTTAATTAGGTTGAAAGTTTTGCGTTGACATGGGCGAATTCTGTGGATACGACTCTCTCCCCCCCCACCCCCGTACTCATGAATTTACTGTAGTTACCATGCTGGGCCATTAGATGGCGCTGTGATTTTTGGAACCTTCACTACTGCGCATGCGTGCCACTGCTGCCTGATGTAAACAGAGCACACGAGGCAGCCTGTTTTCCTCTCTGGCTAAAAGTTCAGCTACTACAAGTTGTTGTCAACAAGTTAACAACAAGTTAAAGCTGGAATTTGGATAAGAGTCAACAGATTTGACACCAAGTGGGGCCGCTTCATCTAACAAGCTGCACACCAGTTGCTGACTGGACCGGAACCGAGTCAACATGTCTGACTTTAGTCCGTGAGAATCAGCTGATTTACAGCAGCGCTACAAGGTAAACAATGTTCTTAATAATGTTTCCTTGTGTTTAGTTCGATCACAGAACAACCAACTGAGGTTTTATTTTTATTTTTTTCCTGCGAGGTCGAAGCTGTTCCACGAAGCGGACCGGCGGTTCGGATGTGGGTCCAGTTTCCACCAGGATGAAAACAACAGAGTCCAGTTCATTAAAGTTCGGTTAACGTGTTTTTAAAAGTGTTCAATTTAATTCTCAGTGTTTGTGACATGAGTTTGTGGTGTTGGATAAATAAATAAATTAAAAATCAACCTGGTGTCTTCATTTTCAGCAGCATGTTAGGCATGACGTAACGAGTCCAGATAGCTTCATTTAGCTCAGATAAATGTAAATATCTCCCACGCTAACATAAATACTGTTTATTATTGTTAAACTGTTAATATATAGCACATTTAGTATGTTATAGTGCAGCGTGACACGTGAAATGTCCGACTGCCTCGTTAACAGCGACAACTGGATCCAGGCAGCTGGCTCTCTTCCAACACAGATGCAGGTAAGGTGTAGAATAATTAAATATGAGAATCAAAATATATTCCATCAGCTATAGTTCAGAAAGTGGTGCGTGTGTCCACTGTCCAGTCCACCGCCATTGTTAAAATGCCGGCTGTCTGCGCGTGCGTGCTGCGTGCATGTGTTCAAACAAAAGCTCCACGGGAGATGTTTACATTATCAACGGGGGGTCAGCGAAAAAGTTCCACCTTGAGAGCAGGGTTCAAAAACTATCGGAGTCATCGAGGGGGGCCAGCAGCGTCGTGTAGGCGATAAGCAAAGTCGCAAAGAGAAAGTAGCGGTTACACTCAAAATACGCGCCGTGTAAACTGGCCCTTAGCTTTTTTAGATTTTTCTACCTGGATTATTGAGCATGCATCAGGGTATTTTAAGAGGAATAGATCAAGGATGGAGAGATGGAAGTTTAAAGGAAGTTATCTATTTTGATTTTAACCAGGCTGACACTTCTCCATACGAAAACCAGCTCGACCCCATCGCACGTTCCAGTAAACATCAGCAACTCCGTACCTGTTAGACGTTCCGTCTCGGTTTGGTAGAGTTGAGAAGCAGTCTGGGACTCACAGGTTGTAGGTCCGTGAAGTCCAGTTGTACCTCGGCGTGTTTATGGATCCAACGTGCCGTGACGCCCGCTTTTTTCGTCACAAACAATGCCACGTCCTGATTAGTTTCAAAATAAAGTGTTCCTCAAAAAGTTCATTAAGAACTAGGGAGCTTTTGCTCTGTGAGCTTATGGAGGCGTCCATAAGTCCTCAGCTGATAAGCCAGTCTTTGACTCGTGACTGCAGCTTTATCCAGCTATAAAGACAGAGAGATGTCAGGTCTCGCTGTCCATTCCAACTCTGAAGCATTCACGGAAGCAAAGCGCTTTTACTAAAGTGTTGACATTAGACATTCAGTCTTCTGATTGGTCGTGGACCAGGAGAAGGGAGTTAGAGTCACGTCAAAGAGTTCACTTTGACGTTATTTCATTTCATTTCATTTATTCATTTATATAGCACTTTACACAACCACGGTGGTGGTGACCAAAGTGCTTAACAAAAAACAGTGCAGTACTTAAAAAGACAGATTAAAAATCAAGAAAAACACAACATAAAAGCAAAAATAAAACCAGAAATGTCACCACATATTTAATTACTAAAAGCCAGTTTGAATAAAAAAGTCTTAAGCTTTGATTTAAAAGGGCCAAGTTCAGTAATCTGGCGTAGCTCAAGTGGGAGTGTATTCCAGAGTCGAGGTGCGGCCGCAGAAAAGGCACGGTCACCCCAACGTTTATATTTTGTCCGTGGAACAGAGAGCAAGAGTTGGCTATCTGACCTCAGAGACCTGGAGCGGGCGGGGAAACTTAACAACTCCGTTATATAAGTAGGAGCGAGGCCATTCAGAGCTTTAAAAACAAATAATAAAAGTTTAAAATATATCCTAAAACGGACAGGAAGCCAATGTAGTGAGAATAAAACAGGTGTGTTGTGGTCCCATCTAGGAGTGTTGGTTAAAAGGCGAGCTGCTGCATTCTGAACAAGCTGGAGGCGGCTCAGTGTTGACTGAGGCACACCAGGATTATCAGGATTCAAGGTGAAAGTCAGAAACAGAAAGAAATTGTTTGGAGGAGGACAGGGAGTTCTGGAGCCATTCTCATGAAAACAACGGATTAACTGTCTTCTCCGTTTCTAAACAAAACTGCGGGGCCACTCCAACCCGGGCCTTCACCTTTCACACAGTTCTTTAGCACCATCGTTGGTGCAGAATAAACTAGCATATAACATATGTGATCATAAAACATATTGTAAAGTACAACACTGCTCATGAATAACACAGGTGAATGCTTTGATTAAAGAATAATACAGAATAATAGCACATATCATGAACATGACAAAATGTTATTCTTTTGATTACATTTGAATAAAATTAAAGATGCAAAGAGTCTCTTGAGAGTGATCATGTTATTAGATTCAAACTTAAAAGTAAATATCTGTTTACTGAGAGGTCAGTAAAGGTTATCACTGGACAGTTCAAAGACGAAGGTGTAATCTCGCATCATAGTGGACCACGGTCATGTCCACTACATTTCAAACCTCCACACAGTTTCTGAGGTCCACTCTGTCCAGTGTTGGACGTGTCTCCATCCACTTGTGTTTGTTCTGGACGGCCCACTGGAGCAGGACCAGAGGCTTTCTGCTACTAAGACAACACTTTACACACAAGGCTCTGAATGTTAGAAACCCTCTGACTAGAATACAGTTCTTCTGTGTGAGCTTTGAGCTCGAACTCTGAATTTAATTCAAACTGGAGACCAGTCCACCTCCCAGCAGCACCACTGTTGGACTGGCTTCTACAGGTGGACCTAAGAAACTGGACCTTCAAATGCCTGTGACATGCACGAACACAAAAAGAGGAAGAACATGTTAATATAAAATAAATTGTGCATAATATCCATGAATTAGTTCCATGGCATGGCCGGAGTGAAACAGGAAGTGACAACAAAGAGGAAGAAGTCTTTCAAAATCTTTGTTTCTACAAGATGTGACTCTTCTTCATCTTTCTTTAATAGTGACTGTGAATAATGTAAAGAAACATCAGACTCTGTGCTCCTGTCTGTGTTAGCTATTGTAGCAATGATGTGTTTCCATGCAGGCGTTGTCATCTCTCCGTTCCTGCACATGCAAATATCTCCACAACTGTTCATGTGAGCTGCGTGAATTGATTCTGCCATACATCAGTAATGTTCTTTCCATGAATGCTTTAGTGTTTATCATGAAAACTGGATGTGACAGGAACTTGAAGAGAATTGATCCTGTTTCCATTAGAAAGACTCTCAAACACAGAAGCCCACAACAAGAAATAAAACATGATGTCATGTGTATTAATGTCAAACTGACTGAAATGTGATCAAACTATTGATTTATTCATGAAGCTTTATTTAGGCAAACCCTGTTGAGAGCACACATCTCTCTGCATGCTCCTCCTGGGCCTGAAGGCAGCCTAACATGCATGTTTTTGAACATGTGAGCCTAACATGCATGTTTTTGAACATGTGAGCTGAAGTCAATAGTCTGCAGCTTCCAACAGGATGGAGGAGAAGAGAAGAAGGAAGACTTAGAGCTCCTGCTGAGGGAGCACTGGACGAGAGCTCACTCTGAAGAGTTCACAAACACCTCTCCTTTCCTCCTGTCACATCAATCAAGTGATGCAGCACATGCAGAGAGCTGCTGTCACTTGTGGCAGTGACATGAAGAAAAGTGAGCGAGACATTTTCTTCTAAATAACATCATTTCATCATTCTCCTTTCTGGCAGCAGTAAAGAGAAGCAGGTGAAGTGTGAGAAAATAAATCAACATCAAGTGTCTGAAAGCGTCCAAAGAAGAGAAAATACACGAATCATGTCCATGAAAGTGTAGGATATATGTGTGTAGTATCAACTGACACACTTTTACCTTGATTAATTACTTATTCAGCAGAATAGTAATTCACAGATTCTATTTCTTTTCAGAATTATTCATAACAACCTTGTGACCAAATGATGGACAGAGAACCATAAAGTGACAATGGAAACGTTAATTGTAGTTGGCATGCCAGAGACACTGCCTTTTATTTAAAATAAAATCAACTAAAATTAATGTCATGTACACTTGATTGACTGATTTCAATTTCATGCAAATTTAACTATCGACAGATTCAAATTTAGAAACAACAGACAAGTAATAAGTTGACATATTTACTTATTCTGCAGTCACGTTAAACTTAAATTTTACTGGCTTAGAAAGATAAGTTTAAGGAGAAAGTTTAGGAGGAGGATGAAGGAATAAAAGGAGTTAGAGTCAGGGAGTTATCTTAAAATGAGTTAACCAGGAATGACACATTCTCCGGACGATCTCAGCTACACTTCGTACACTTGGCAAAGCATCTGACAACTTTGTTACCTCGTGAAGACGGTCAATCCCCCTTGGTCTAGTTCAGGGGTGTCAAACTCATTTTCACCGAGGGCCACATCAGCATAATGGCTGACCTTGAAGGGCCAGATGTAACTTATAAATTTAACTAAATGTAATCTAATGTAATGTAAAATAAATGTAACTACCGTACTCCTTAATGTTGAATAACTCATTTATTATAACTTATTCAACTGACAATTACAGTTGCATAGAAAACATCTGTTTGCTTGTTGCTCTAACATAAATCCTTTTAAAATTTGTCAGCTTATGAAAACCCACATAACTCCATTAATGAAGGATGAAATTGTCCAAGTTAATAAAAAAAAAACATAAAACTGAGCTGCAAAGAACATGTATGACACATGTAGCATCTCACCCAAAAAGGCTACACACAGCCTTGCATCCAACTGTGAATGACAACAATTTGTGTGCATACACATACCAAAATAAAGGTTGACTCAGTTCACAACTATATTACCGTACTCAAGTTGTTTGGTTAGTCTTTGATGAGGAGATGCTGCCTGTCCTTGAACACACCAAGTGGATTCTCTCTCTATGATTGATCATGTTCTGAAAATGATAAACACAAAACAAAATGCAAGCACAATCATTAAATTGCACACAGTTGAAATTTTCTTCTTCTTTGTTGAATTACATTTTATTATATTTTAATTAATCTAAAAAAGCTAAGTCTGGTCCTCTGGACATTTAAAAAACAAAACAAAACTTCATCTTTCAGGGATGAAGATGTTCACATCCTTGATAGAGAGGAACAATGGTTTGAGAGACGAGTAAAAGAGGCCATCTTTGTGAAAAGAAACCATCCAAGGAAGGGGAACATATTATTTTAGGTGGCTGAAATAATCACCTGTTTTTTGTTTTGTTTTTTTGAATGTCCAGAGGACCACACTTAGCTTTTTTAGATTTTTCTACCTGGATTATTGAGAATGCATCAGGATATATTTGAATTAAATTTTAAGAAAATGCTAACCTGACAAACAGGAAAGTGGACAAGATTGTCCTGTTTCACTTGCCACATCCATAAGTCCAATTTTCGCAGGAAAGCCGTGATCGCGTCGGACATCTGCGTGATGACTTGTTTGCGTCCCTGCAGCTTCTGATTCAGCTGGGCGAGATGGTCGGTTATGTCGCACAACACAGCAAAGTCACACAGCCACTTTGAAGCTAGCTTTCACTGCAGCCTCGTTTTTGGCTGTGGGTTTCATGAACAAACTCTGCTGCGACTGCAGTTTGCCTTTTAATTCTTGGCAGAATGTGTTGCTTTTCTTGAAGGCTAGCTTTAGCGTACTTAGCTCCGTGTTTGGTTTCAAAACCGACACCGCCTCGTAACACAAAAGACATACCGGTCTTTCTCCTGGAAGCACAAACAAGTATTCGCCTTCCCATCTTTCTTGAAACTTCCGTCTGTATCAACTTTTCTCTTTCTGGACATGTTGGGATCATTATTTATATCTCAATTCCACTCGTTGGCATGAAGGTAGAAACACTGCCTCGGCTACCGTAGTCGAAAGGCATTGTGGGAAAACCGTTGTCGAAAGGCATAGTGGGGCTGCCGTAGTCGAAAGGCATTGTGGGAAATGTAGTTTTTGGTCAAAACTCGCTCGTATTAATTTTTAGACACTCAAAACTTTTTAATTAAGCTCTCGCGGGCCAGATAAAATGACATGGCGGGCCACATCTGGCCCGCGGGCCAAGAGTTTGACACATGTGGTCTAGTTGGTCAGTCCATTTACCGTTTTCAGTGTCTCCAGACGTATGCTTCAACTTTAGTAGTAACGGCAGTAACGGCATTTCCTGGTTTGAATTTTCAGAATAAAACTTTCCTTGTAGGAAAATTCATTCAAATGGAGCTTTTCAGCTCGAGGTCGGATTTCACAGCGAGTTTGCTATGAAAACCTTGCTGATAGAACAAAGTCATTGGCGTTTGACTGGCGTTCATCCAGCTTTCAGGAGAAGAACATAGTTTAACTTCCCTGGTGGACTAAAGAAAAGCAGGAAGTTAGGGTTTTTGTAGAGCTTGACCCAGTTAAATCCACTCCGCTCATTGGCTATTCACCAAAATAAAGGAGTGAGTTTGCTCAGGTCAGAGAGTTGAAAGTCTGAAGGTTGTGCAGGACAACAGAGAAAGATTGTTTTTAGAACAGACAGAACACAGTCGCCAGTTATAAGATAAATTTGATTAGGCTTTGATTCACGTGTTAACATTTTTAAAACAAATCTGAAAAGTTCAACTTGACATACCTTTCCACCCTGGACACAGTTTGTTCCACATATTAAGAATACATCAGCATATTTTTTTTTCCTTCTGGCTCTCGGCGGAGCAGCAGCTTTCTTCCTTCCCTCCTGAGTTTTCCTCTCCCTGCTTTGCCACTTTTGTCTTGTCTGCAGTTTTTATTTTTTTCAGCGCTCGCTCGAACGTAAACTCTCGATGGATCTGGTTTCGTGTGCTGTTAACTCTATTGATAATTTTTTTTCAACGAACCGTTCCGGTCCTGGGGAACCGGATTGTCCTTTGCAGTCGCATCCAGCTGGGCATAACATGGATTCCTGGAAGGAGGGGAAGATGTTATGTCTGGACGTGCTTTCTGCCGAGGATGTGGATATATTCATAATTGGATTTATGATAGCAGGTGCTCTGCTTTTTGGCTGTGTGGAGTTCTCTTCTATCGGAAAAGCAGAGAGTATGATCCGAGCTGTGACATCGAAGAACCAACTGCTTTATGAGCTGATCCGCAAAGTGGATGCAACAGAGGATTGCAGACCACCAAGGTGCGGGACTCGTGTGCAGCACATCTGGAGGCTGATTCATAGCTCGGGTCGGTGAAAAGTTCCCATAATTTGGAGTGTATTGGATTCCAACGGCCACCGGGACTCAAGACCACAGAAAGAACACTGTGAGCCTGCCCTAAAGATAAAACATGCTAATCTAATCTGACTCCCTGACAGCCTGGACAGGCTGTCTGCAAAATCTCCAGAGTGGAGCAACTGAAGAAAATGAAGCTTCTATCGCAACCCCCCCCCTCCCCGGAGAACTGTACTGTGCCTTCTGAGACAGATAAGGCTGGCTGATCACGTCATCATCAGAACTCTGGCTAATCTGAAAAGGAGCGCATGGACCGTCTCACTGCTCCGTCCTCAATGCAACATGTGATTGTCTTAAATGTGCTTCTTGGTATAGTTTTTTCTGTCACACATGGTGTCTTTGTCTTGTAAGACAAAATGTGATACATCTTTTTTAATACCAACGCTGTGACCCTCATGGTTCTTTTCCTTGTTTTCACACCTTTGACCTTCATCCCGAAACGGATGAGAGAGGCCGCGCTGAAGAACATGTCATGTGTTTTGAATAAGCAGCAGCTTTACACACTCTCCATCTCGGGATGACTGTGCATACATTATCACGCTGTTGTAGTAATATAGGACGGGGTCAGTTTACTGACTTACCTATATTTTAGATGTATAAATTGGCAGGGTTTAGACTGACACAAAAATACATCATTAATTAAACGGGTTCTCTCTTTTTCAGTTCAATATCAATAATTCTATACTTTGACCAGATGTAATTCACAGGAAACGTTAAACTTATGTTGGCACAGCAGGACTGGACCATTTATTTAACATAATTGTAAATTACATCACACATTTGTACATGATTGGTTGATTATTTTTCCTATAATTAACTTCAGCACAGATGAAATATAGGAACAACAGAACAGTGAAGGATGATATTTTACTCATTTCTGTAGGTACATTAACTTAGTTTCTGGCTTAGGAAGATAAAGGTTTAGGAGGAAGGAAATGGAGGAAAATTAGTTAAGAGTCAGGGAGTTATCTTGATGTGTTTTAACCAGAAACATGGCAGTTCTCCGGCCGAACTCGGCTACACGTTGGTACCCTTGGCAAAGCATTTGACGACTTGTTACCTCGTGAAGATGGTCAGTCTCCCTCGGTCCAGTTTGGTCAGTTCGTTTACCATTCTCAGCGTCTCCAGACGTGCGCCTTGACTCGAACCGAAAGTAACGGCAGCTCCTGGTGTTGTTTTCAAGATAAGACGTTCCTTAAAGGAATGTCAATAAAAGAGAGCTTTTTCAGCTGTTGAAGATGACTTATAACTTGGCATGTTATAAGCCTTTAACTGAATGACGTGGTCATTAGCGTGTTGACCAGACGATCATCAGTCCTTTGGGGAACCTCATCATGGGCATTGAGGACCTCAGCAAACTCCGTCAGTTCCAGCAAAAGCTTAGAACTTTAAGGAAGGATCTGTGATCAGTGACTTGTTGCTTCCCCATTGGTCCAAACGAACCAGTGGGATGAAGGTCACTCGGATATCAGTTTTTAGAACAGAGAAGAAGTTGTTTAGAATGAAGAGAGAGAAACAGATTGACTGGAGCCAGCTTCATAAAACAACTGATTGAAACTGCATTCTAACTTCTAACAAAACTGATCGAGTTCAGTCTGACATATTAATTCACTTTCACCGTTTGATTCATCATATGAAGAAGTGATCATTATTTTGAAATAACATTGGATTTCCAACTTGAATTAAACAGTTTGAATTAAACAGTCTTTGACTTAACAAACATTGAATTCAATAATGCTTATACAAGTAACACAAGGTTATTCATTAACACAAAAAGAGGAATAAGAGAGTCTCTTATGACTTATTGTGTTTTGATTCAAAATAATGTAATAAAATAGTGTTAATGTCCTTTTTCTGAGAGTATCAGTGAAAAGGTGTCACTGGGACAGTTCAAGTATCAGAACGGGCATGGTCATGCCCACTACATCTCCCCCCTTTTGGAAGTCATCGCCAGTCCTTGGGGATGGGGTCCAACACGAAAGGAAACCTTGAACTGTCTCTGATCTTGAAGTAATCCAGCAAGTGGAAAAAAAAAATCAAAAATTATAATCCCATAAAGTTTTTGGAAATTCCATACTGTTCGTAGGTAATCCCATTGCGGTAAGCTTTTAATCCCTCGGAAAACTGAGTCTGTTAACTCTTGGAAAACAAAGTCTGTGATCCTTTGGAAAACAAAGTCTTATAATCCACAACGATAATTCCACAGCAGTAATTCCATATCGATTAGAGTTGGTGATTTCATCAGCAACAATTGTTTTTATAATCAGCATGTAGAGGGGATCCCTCGATTGACGCAGAGGAGGCGACCCTTGGATGAAGGTTGAAGACCAACGTTGAAGTATCAGGTCCCCACATCGAAGGTTGAAGGCTGGTTGGTTTCCAGTCCGTGCCACTCTGGTTCTATGTGTCATGCAATTATGTGGTTTTAGGTGGGCTTATGATTGGGATTTTACATTAGCCTTACCTATATGCACCTGGTATGTAAGCTATCATGGTTTAGATCAGCTACAACTACCAATTAAGGGGTGGATCATGCATCAAAGTTAAATATAGGGATCTACGTCTATAGATGGTTCAGGAGGGCTTCTGTAACGAAGGCCTCTTCTTCCAAACTATTCCTCCATTCATAACTTAGCTTAAAGTTAAACTAAAATAGAAAAGAAAATATAGTTTGGTCTAAATGTCTGTTGTCCTTTAAGACGACGACGTAGGATTTGATATTCCCTATAAATTTTGAAGTCTATGGCGAGACTCATCAAAATGAATAATGATCTAGAATAGAATCGATCGAATCGGTTCAAATTAGAAATTGTGAGATCAGTGTAGATTATAGTACCTTAAGTAGCATTAATCTACAATGACACTTCAATTACTGAGGTTTAACAAAATGAAAACTGCATGTTGGCATAGTTAAATCCATTTAAGTCTTCAACTTATCATTAATAAAAACCTCTTTTGGCTGGGAGTGTTCAGAAAACAATATCAAGCTTCAATAACAACAAAAGTAGCAACTAAGCAACTAGAAAACAACGTTTCACTGCTTCAACTCACTCCTGTCGTCAGATTCCAACGTGTATCACACAATAAAAACAGGTCTTAGCTTTATAACCGATGTCAATTAAATCCTGCAGATTTAAACGGTTGTTAAGGTTAGTTTTTTGTTGTGGGTTTTTAGACTTAGCGTTTCTAAGTTCTAGTTGGAACGGTTTCTTTTAGCAACTAATATAGTTTAAACTGTTTAGTTTATTTACTATTGTATGCTTGGACGACCTTAATTTCCCATGAAGTCTGTGAGTTTGCAAGATCTTTGTCGTTTGTGGGGTTATTGAAATCTTTGTCTTTGTCTTGGGCATGACCTAACATCACCCCCCTGAGGTCATGGGGGACCACGAACACAGGTGAGGACGTCCGTCCATGGGCACAAGTTAGGATGCCAATGTTTAGTTTAAGCTGTTTTCGCAGCTGAGAGTAGACAGTACACAGGAACCTTTTAGGTTTCGGCCAACGTTTCTTCTTACGTTTACCTCTTTCTGTGTAATTCAGGTGTGTCACAACTGTCGGCGCAGTCGCAGGTGTGTCTGATTGTTCAGACTGCGACGGGTCACTGTTGTTGGTGTGCGAGCGTTTCCCCCCTTTGTCTGAAGAGGGGCTCTTTGAGTCTGTAGAAACTGTGTCATTTCTGATTAGTTCTAGACTCAAATGCTCTTGAACCAAGGTTTCATCGAAAGCTTGGCTGATTGCCGATTTATCTGTCCCAGAGGACAGTACAGCGTCTTCGGTGTGGGATCCGTGGATCTCCACACCTTCTTCTACCTGTGGTAGGTAGTGTTCAGTGAGTGCTGATTGTTCCAGCTCGCAGAGGATGTTCTCATGTTGGGCCAGGGTTGGGTCCAACCGTTGGGACTCTTCTGCCTCATCTCTATTTGAAGGTTCACTTACCGGGCTAGTGTTCTCGGTTGAGGAGTCATCCGTGCCTTCTGCGGTACCGTCTGTTAGACAGACCGTGTCATGACCTTCAGGATCTTGTTGGCTGTCAGCATTTTGTTTGCTGTCAGCATCTTTATTTTCAACATCTGAGGCATCTGTGTTAATGTTATTAATGTTAACTGTGAGCTCTGAGTTTTTGTAAAAGATAGTGTTGCACATTGCTCCAGGTAGGTCAATGTTGATAGTGTCATTATCAATGGTAACGCCACTCATTGTATCAGGTTGGTCAAGCACTGTAACATTCAAATCTACTAACAAACTACTTACTTCCTCTGTCTCTTCCGAGCATAGAGGTGTTGGGCCATTTTTCTGGGACATTCGTGACACTTTGCACGTCTCGAACTTTTCTGTTCGAGGCGCAGGAGGTGCAGTTCCGAGGCTCGGGGGCTTCTGTTGGGACCACGCATTGTTACATGAGTTTAGGTCCTCATACTTCAATTCCTTTTGAAGTTCACCCACCGGTAGACCTTGGTTTTCACCCACCTGGTTCGTTCTGAACCATTTTGGGTCTCTTAAAGAGTGAACACCTACCTTTTGTGGTTCGTTGCTTGTCTCAGATTCTTCAATCTGAGGTGCTTTAGGAGCGGGGCTCCCTTTAAACCATTGTGAGTCACTGTTCCAGCTGGCACCAACCTTTCGTTGTTTGTCAGTTTTAAAATCTTGTTTATTCTTGCTTGCATTATCCAACCTTTCTAACAACCGACGTATGTTCTCCATCTCCTCTGAGGTCAGAGGGCCTTTGATACGACAGCGTTTATTCTCGCTTTCTATAGGAGAGAGAACCTCTTCTATTTTTAGCGACTGGGATACGACCTTTTGACCTGGGCACACCTCAGAGGGTGTTTTGCTTTGCATGTGAGCCTCAAAAACCGTTACAGCACCCTGTTTGATTTCATCCAAAGATGTTACTTCTAATTGACACCAGGTGTACAATGGCAACTTGAATCTAATATCAGAGATTAGATTATTTCTGAAAACAGATTTGAAAAGCGTCTGCTCTTCAAGTCCCGGTTCCTTTATGTCGCCTGAATACGCCTTGAAAATTCTGTCAAAGAAATGCAAAGGATGTTCATCTTTTTTCTGCAAGACATTTCAGGCAGCTAAGTAGTCACCACACAATGAGAGAGATTTTCTCTCTGTGCGAGGTGCAGGGGGAGCAGGTCCTCGGCTTCGGGGTCCCTCTTGGTACCCTGTGATGTATGAGTCTACTAGAGGCACATACTGTATGAGCCTTGGACGCGCACCTTCTTGAACTTCCATCTTTGTTTTGATTTTTGTGAAAATCAATAAGACAGTTCGTATTATAATGTGTGCAAATAAATCTTCACTTTTAAATGTGGCATTGAGTCAATCAAACTAACCAGCTGTGTGGTTTAAGTGTTTCACCGTGCAATAAGTATTTCTATTCATAGGTACCTTCTTTCAGGACTTACCCTTAATGAACCTGTAAAAGTTAAATGCCCTCTTGCAGTGTTAACTTCTTATTTTTAACAACAGTTACTAACTAACCCAAGCATGATTTTCGTTATACTTACTCAAACGCTATTTAAAAGATTTGAAATAAATGCAATATTCACACTAAAATGTTCCCAGGATGCTGCTCCATCATGCCTTAAAAAGATGTATTGCAGTTTGGCTAAACTGTTTTGCTGTATTTTGACAGTTATCAGGAGTGAAAATAGGATTTCTTGTTTGTTATTTTAAATATTTTTTTATTTAAAATAAACTGGAGTTTTTGTATGCTCAACATAACATTACAGATGTTATTCCAAATAAAAATCAGTGATTTTTATTAATTTGTTGTTATTTGACATCCTCAAATTTGTTCTGCTATCTTTGTTTTGATTTTTGTGAAAATCAAGTCAGCAGATGCTTTTTGTTTGTTATTTTAAACTTTTTATTTAAAATAAACTGGAGTGCACAGAATAACTTTAAAAGATGTTGTTTTAAAATAAATGCAGAGGGTTTAGCATCTATTCTGTGTAAATGTTTCTTGTTCTCATACTTTTAAACCAGCAGATTGCAGGTTTTCAAAGCTGAAATTTACCACAATGTGACTGTAATTACTCATTCTGGCCGCTATAGAGGCGCTGTTGGCTCTAAGGCCGCGTTGACTACCTTTTAGCATTTAGCCGTAGCTTTAAACTAAATCGGATAAACGTCAACTTTTGGGATGAGTTTTAGCCTGGATGTGACAATCGCCTAAACAAACGTTCATTTAAGAAACGAATGGATTTGTTTAAAATGTTTAGAACAAGTTCTGTGAACTTTTAGATATAAAAAGAAACGATCTTTTTCCTTTTTTTCTCTATCTGGGTCACGTCACTTCCGTTGACGTGTCGTTCGTGTTGCATTTAGGGACGTGCGTGCAGTCGGACGTTTGAGTTCTACCGACGTCTAAACGCTCTAAAACCCCTTTAAATATCTCAAAACACCGCGGTTAAACAGTTTTGGACGATATTTTATGCCTAAAAACCAAACAAGCCAGACAATCTGTCAGAATTGTGCGAACAAAACTGAAATTTGACGATCGACTGCGTATCACGTGATCACCTTGAACCAACCACAGCAGACAACAGATGTTATGAACGTAGCGTCAGCATATAGCTTATCAAACATAGACTCTTTTTCAACTCATAAAACGCTAAAATTCACCACAAAAATTCCGTGAACGAATCGTTTCACATCAGAACAGTTTTACCAAGCTGCGCCCAGTAAAAATAGCAAGATAAATGTCGCCAACACGGACTTTTTTACCGTACAGCAACCCGTAAGAGCTAAATGGACCGGGACCAGAACCTAGATCCGACAGCTCCAGACACAAGATGCTATTATTTCTGCTTAAAATGTAACGATACCACTCGACAGCAATTTTCCAGATGAACTATGAAGCTCTTATAGGCACAGTTTTGACACGGCGGTCAAACGTAGATGCGCGTTTATCTGTGACACGTCAGCAAAGAGTCCAAACGACTCAGAACCAGCAGAACCACACAGCAACATCAAATTTTAACCCAAAAACTTCAACACACGTTTAAAAGTTGAGTAAAGACAATTCCTCAGCTACAAGTGACATTAACCAGCAGTTTCCTGCAGCCATGACACACTTTCCCAGCCAAAAAACTATCGTTTTCAGAGTCTAAAACTTGGACAAAATTATGCCAACATTCAAAGTACAGAAATATTAAATATTAAACTTTTCAGAGACCTGTTCACGGGCCACCAATGTAGTAATATAGGACGGGGTCAGTTTACTGACTTACCTATATTTTAGATGTATAAATTGGCAGGGTTTAGACTGACACAAAAATACATCATTAATTAAACGGGTTCTCTCTTTTTCAGTTCAATATCAATAATTCTATACTTTGACCAGATGTAATTCACAGGAAACGTTAAACTTATGTTGGCACAGCAGGACTGGACCATTTATTTAACATAATTGTAAATTACATCACACATTTGTACATGATTGGTTGATTATTTTTCCTATAATTAACTTCAGCACAGATGAAATATAGGAACAACAGAACAGTGAAGGATGATATTTTACTCATTTCTGTAGGTACATTAACTTAGTTTCTGGCTTAGGAAGATAAAGGTTTAGGAGGAAGGAAATGGAGGAAAAGAAGTTAAGAGTCAGGGAGTTATCTTGATGTGTTTAACCAGAAGCATGGCAGCTCTCCGGCTGAACTCGGCTACACGTTGGTACCCTTGGCAAAGCATTTGACGACTTGTTACCTCGTGAAGATGGTCAGTCTCCCTCGGTCCAGTTTGGTCAGTTCGTTTACCATTCTCAGCGTCTCCAGACGTGCGCCTTGACTCGAACCGAAAGTAACGGCAGCTCCTGGTGTTGTTTTCAAGATAAGACGTTCCTTAAAGGAATGTCAATAAAAGAGAGCTTTTTCAGCTGTTGAAGATGACTTATAACTTGGCATGTTATAAGCCTTTAACTGAATGACGTGGTCATTAGCGTGTTGACCAGACGATCATCAGTTCTTTGGGGAACCTCATCATGGGTTGAGGACCTCAGCAAACTCCGTCAGTTCCAGCAAAAGCTTAGAACTTTAAGGAAGGATCTGTGATCAGTGACTTGTTGCTTCCCCATTGGTCCAAACGAACCAGTGGGATGAAGGTCACTCGGATATCAGTTTTTAGAACAGAGAAGAAGTTGTTTAGAATGAAGAGAGAGAAACAGATTGACTGGAGCCAGCTTCATAAAACAACTGATTGAAACTGCATTCTAACTTCTAACAAAACTGATCGAGTTCAGTCTGACATATTAATTCACTTTCACCGTTTGATTCATCATATGAAGAAGTGATCATTATTTTGAAATAACATTGGATTTCCAACTTGAATTAAACAGTTTGAATTAAACAGTCTTTGACTTAACAAACATTGAATTCAATAATGCTTATACAAGTAACACAAGGTTATTCATTAACACAAAAAGAGGAATAAGAGAGTCTCTTATGACTTATTGTGTTTTGATTCAAAATAATGTAATAAAATAGTGTTAATGTCCTTTTTCTGAGAGTATCAGTGAAAAGGTGTCACTGGGACAGTTCAAGTATCAGAACGGGCATGGTCATGCCCACTACATCTCCCCCCTTTTGGAAGTCATCGCCAGTCCTTGGGGATGGGGTCCAACACGAAAGGAAACCTTGAACTGTCTCTGATCTTGAAGTAATCCAGCAAGTGGAAAAAAAAATCAAAAATTATAATCCCATAAAGTTTTTGGAAATTCCATACTGTTCGTAGGTAATCCCATTGCGGTAAGCTTTTAATCCCTCGGAAAACTGAGTCTGTTAACTCTTGGAAAACAAAGTCTGTGATCCTTTGGAAAACAAAGTCTTATAATCCACAACGATAATTCCACAGCAGTAATTCCATATCGATTAGAGTTGGTGATTTCATCAGCAACAATTGTTTTTATAATCAGCATGTAGAGGGGATCCCTCGATTGACGCAGAGGAGGCAACCCTTGGATGAAGGTTGAAGACCAACGTTGAAGTATCAGGTCCCCACATCGAAGGTTGAAGGCTGGTTGGTTTCCAGTCCGTGCCACTCTGGTTCTATGTATCATGCAATTATGTGGTTTTAGGTGGGCACTCAGGATGTTACAGTTTAGGTAACCCTAACCCTAACCCTAATCTTGAATATTAAAGAGTGACTACTCATGCAAATAACAGATGATCATAAAATGACAAAAGTTATTCTTTTGATATACTGTATTCTGAAATAACACAAATTTAAAATAAGTCTCTTCTGAAATAATGTGTCTTGATTGAAAGTATTAAAATAAAACAGTGGTAAAGTGTCCCACTGAAAGAATCAGTGAAAGGGTGCTTCAATACAGTTGAGAGCGATGTGAAAAGGTTTAAAACCAGCTCAAAGATGAAGGCTTGTATCACTACAAAAGTAAAGAAGCTGTCTTCCTTGTTGTCATCACTGCAGCATCTGAGAGTTGTGATGAAATGAAATGTCCTCTGGATGTTCCTGTCAGTCTCTGGCTTTGTCCAAACAGCCGCTCCACTCCGTCCAGGACCAGGGGCCTCATGTACAAAGACTTGCGTGGACTTCTTACTGAAACGTGACGTACGGTCAAATCCAGAAAACGGCGTACGCACAAAAAAATCCAGATGTATCAAACTGTGCGTACGCCGGAATCCACGCACATTGCTTTTGTACATCACAATCAACGTGGAATTGAGCGCACATGAGAGAGTGGCCGACTCCGCCTTTGACACGCCTCCATATAAATATGCAAATTCATTTAAATATGCCCTGCACCAGAGGAATGTCGTCTCTGCTCTATTGCAAATCATGTCGAAACGTGGTAAAAAGAGGAACTACACGGACTGTGAACAGGAGACACTTCTGAGTGAGGTAGAGGCACGGAAAAAAGTTTTGTCTGGCACGCTGTCCTCTGGCGTTACAGCTAAGCGCAAAAGGCGTGAGTGGGACAGCCTGTGTGAAGCTGTAAATGCTATGGGGTCAGAGCAACGAACACCGGCAGAATTTAAAAAAAAGTGGTCGGACATTAAGGTGGATGTGAAACGGAGGACAGCTGCCCATCGCCAGAGTGTGTCGAAAACAGGCGGGGGGACATGACATCACTCCATTTGACCGGAGGGTTGCCAGTATTGTGGGTGACACGTCAAAGTCAACTTTATTGTCAGAACTGCAATATGTACAGGACATACACAGGACCGAAATTGCGTTTCTCTCAGTCCCTCGGTGCAACAGTAACCATCTAAACACTAAACACTAAAACATTTAATAAACATAAGCATAAAATAGTAAAAGTGTAACACTGTCCTGAGTTTTTCATAATAGTATAAAAGTATGAAAATTTACACCAACACTGAAACACCAAACACCCCTGAAACACTAAACACCCAATGAACATAAGCATAAAATGAAATAATAATAATAATAATAATAAATTCAATTTATACCGCACTTTTCATTAATAAAAATCTCAAAGTGCTACAACAATAAAAACAAGTGATAAAATCAAATAAAATCAATAATGGTATTAACTAAGATTAAAAACAGAATCCTGTGGAGGCAGAATAGGCCTGCTTAAAAAATAAATAAATAAATAAATAAAACAAGTGATAAAATCAAGTAAAATCAATAATACTATCAACCAAGATCAAAGATAAAATCATGCGGGGGCAGAATAGGCTTGCTTAAAAAGAAAAGTCTTTAAACCGCTTTTAAAGTCAACCAGTGACTGTGGAGCTCTCAGGCAGTCAGGAAGGGAGTTCCATAGGCGGGGGGCAGCCACACAGAATGCCCTGTCTCCCATGGTCCTTAATTTGGTTCGTGGAATGTGAAGTAGATTACTGTTCTGTGATCGTAGAGACCGGGTGGATGAATATGGTGCAAGAATGTCCTTTAGATAGTCAGGTGAAGTTCCATGTAAGCATTGATGTGTAATGAGAGCAGTTTTGTATTGAATTCTGTAGGTGACAGGAAGCCAATGGAGGTTATGAAGAATGGGTGTAATATGTTCAAATTTACGAACTCTCAATAAAATCCTTGCTGCACTGTTTTGAATATATTGAAGTTTCTGAAGGTTTTTGCCAGGGATTCCAATAAACAGGGAGTTGCAGTAGTCGAGCCTGGAGGAAACAAAGGCATGGACGAGTTTCTCAGCATCGGAAAAAGTCAGAGATGGGCGAAGTCTGGAGATGTTTCGAAGATGGAAGAAGCAAGTTTTAAACAGATGCTTAATGTGAGTTTCAAATGTAAGATGAGAGTCCATTTTTATTCCAAGATTTGTAACAGAGGTATATAGGTTTATAATAAAAGTGTAATACTGTCCTGAGTTTTTACATAGTAGTATAAAAAGTATAGAAAGTATATCTATAAAATAAATACGGCCCTCACAGGTGTAGTGGATCTGCATGTGGGGGATTCGGATTGTCGCAGTAAGTAAATAAGTCAGTGTTAATTCTAAATGCCATAAAATATCTTGTTTTCATATTGGTGACTATAAGAATAAAAAATATTCAGTCATGGGATTTATTTATATTTTATTTACATGAACACATTTTATTTTGCCATCAGAGGATGACACAGAAGACACGCAGTCTGCTGCCTCAGACTTTGGATGCTCCTCCAGTGTCCCTGGAATGTCTGGCACCACGGGCACCTCCAGCACACCCCACCTGCCAGCAGCTGATGTCCGTCCTACTGGCCGTGTTCTGACGACAGCTGTCCTGCAGACACAGCAGGAAATAGTTTCCGGCATTGATGGCATCAATGACCGCCTGGACCAACTGATCGGAGTCCTCGCAGACATTAACAAAACATTAAATACACTGATTAAGTGATAATGTGTACTTGCCTGTTTTATATATTTGCAATCACATTTTGCCGGGCCCTAATAGCTACCTGGGTGGGATGTACATTGAGGGGTGCAGGTTCTGGTTCCTCTGGTGGGGGCAAGCGTATGTCAGGCTGTGGTATGTCAAGTCCGTGTGCCAAATTGTGGAGGACGCCACATGCCATCACAATGCGGCACACTTTTACAGGACTATAGAGCAGCAGACCTCCAGTCCTGTCCAGACAGCGCCACCGTCCCTTTAGCAGGCCAATTGTCCTCTCGATGACTGACCGGCTGTGGGAATGGACGTCATTAAACCTCTGCTCTTGCTCAGTGTGTGGGTTGGCTAGAGGAGTCATGAGCCATGTTTTTAGTGGGTAACCACGGTCCCCTGAGAAATAAAAATAATAAATTACAAATGGGCAGAGTCAGATGCTTATCAGTTCGTAATGCGCCGCTTTTGGGTTACTTTGTGTTAATGAACGCAGCAGTGCGCTGGACGCATTCCACACTTTACGCACACGTTTATTTGCAGAACCGCTATTCCACACATTACACACACGTTTATTTGCAGAACCGCTATACACACAGAAACAAACAAGGGCTTGGTAGACTGCTCTGAAACTGCATTTTAACCAGCCATTAACAGAAAGTTGATCACTTGAAGCACTGACTAGTAATGGAACTTCAAAGACAGGGCGACATGTGGGGGCGCACAGGTTCCATGCGCATAAGAGATTATAAGGATGTAAAAAGAATAATTTACTCACAAAGAAGCCACTATTTTGCGCATGCTTTTGTATCCACTCATCTAATTGCGCCCATGTGGATGTAATAATTGTTAATCATGTGTGTTTGGTGGAAAAAATAATTATTTTCACATCATGAACAGTTTCTCAGATTCACCTGTAAATGTCGCCAATGGAACCAAAACCACAGAAACGTGCGTACGCCAGCCCTGGAGTTGCCGTGGGGCTGCGCACATTTCCACGTTCAGTTCTGTTTTGATACATACGGAGTTTTGCGTGGAAAATGGCGTACGCAAGGTTGTTGTGCGTACGCACCGTTGATGAGGCCCCAGGTCTGACAGAGCGCTGGATGTCCCACAGAGTCGTCCTCTGTCTTCACCTTCACAATCACTTGCTGCTTTCTAAACTTGGTGTGCTTCATGCTGTTCACTTGTTTCATGTTGATGAGGTTGAAGTGTATGAAGAGAAACATTGAACAGATCCATGTTACGCTGCTTCTGAACAATGACTCAATCAAAACAGGTTGGAGAAACACACTTGTTTGGAAACAGCAGTGATTACATGCCATGGTTACACCAACCGTAATGGGTTGGAGCAGAACTGGGAGGGGCGGCACTTCAGGCAGGAAGATATGCAGACTATAAAGTAAGCCTCACACAGACAGTGGCTCTGTGAAAACTTTCACTTAAGGAATAAAAGTTTTGCTCTGTCATAGTGTAAGTAATAAAGAATAAGAATAAAGAATAAGACATATTAACTGTGTACCCTCCCTGGCATGTAACTGTGTACCGGAGTGTAGTCTTACACTGAATGTGTTGTTATTGGAATTGTGATGGTGTTGACGAGTTATCAGTAAGTTAAATTTGTTTTGTTGTCGAGTCTTGGACTTGACATGCTGTGCTAAGCGTGCCTGATATGTAAAGTCCATCACTTGCTGAAGTGTGGTCTGATCTAAGAACGTTGTTAGTTTTTGTTTAATGTGCTCTTCTTTGGCCTTCAAGGCCTCAATAGTAAAATTGGTCTGTCTCACCTGTTCATTCAGCAGCTGCGTCTGTGCCTTCTGAAGGATCTTGCTTGGTGCCTGCTGACCGACGATTTCAGTTCCAGGCTCTTGGGAATGATGCCACTTTGTCTGCATCTAAGGTTGAATCGCATATGGTTCCTGTAGTCTGCCCTCTTCCTAGCTATTTTCTCAAACTCTCTAACAAGTTTGAGGCAATCCTGGCCAAAGTGGTTCAAAATACCCTGATGCATGCTCAATAATCCAGGTAGAAAAATCTAAAAAAGCTAAGTCTGGTCCTCTGGACATTCAAAAAACAAAACAAAACAAAGCAACAAAAAAAAAGTAGAAACGTTTCGTCTTTCGTCCGAAAGACTTCCTCAGTCTGAGCTGCTATATTCAGCTCAGTCTTATAAATAGCACCGAGGCAGAGGAGGCTACAGCTGCCCAGTACTCTCTAAAAAAGCTAAGTCTGGTCCTCTGGGACGAGGGATGAGCTAACATGCTAACAGACCTTACTGTAAACTCTGGACCACGCAAAGCAGTGGAAAAGTACAGGCAAAGCTGCAGGGCTTGGAGGAACAACGAGCTAACGGATAGAGGAAGATTCCACCAGCTCCCAGAAGGAAATTAATTCTTTTTTTCCTTCATTATGGCTCCAAATGCATGTTTTTTTTAAAAAATAATTATGTAGGGTACTGTGTTAGGATAGGCTAAGTGCTTGGTAATACAGTACTGTACATGTATATGGTGCAGTATGTACGCATGTTCCGACTTACATCGAAATTCGGGTTACGACGCAGCATAGGAACGGATCTCTGTTGTAAGTCGAGGACTACCTGTATATGGTAAATGGTAAATGGAGCTTATTTATATAGCGCTTTCCAGCCCCCTGTGAGGAGCCCCAAAGCGCTTTACAATACCAGCCATCCACCCATTCATTCAGACATTCATACACCGGTAGTGGTAGCCTGCCTTGCAAGGCGCCATCCAGACCTACCGGGAGCAACTCGGGGTTAAGTGTCTTGCCCAGGGACACAACGACACATGGTGGGCGGATGCGGGATTCGAACCTCCAACCTTCCGATCAGGGGTCGACTGCCATTACCACTACACCACGGCCGCCCATATATATATATATATATATATATATAAATAAATAAATATATATATATATAAATATATATATATATATATCTTCTTCTTCTTCTTCTTCTTTCGGCTTTTCCCTTTTCAGGGGTCGCCACAGCGAGTCATCCTCCTCCACCTCACTCTGTCCTCTGCATCCTCTGTCCTCACTCCAACTACCTCCATGTCCTCTCTAACTGCATCCATATATCTCCTCTTTGGTCTCCCTCTTTGTCTTTTTCCTGGCAGCTGCATTTCTAACATCCTTCTACCAATATACCCACTGTCCCTCCTCTGGACATGTCCAAACCATCTCAGTCTGGCCTCCCTAACTTTATCTCCCAGTTGTTTAACATGTGCTGTACCTCTGATGATCTCATTCCTGATCTTATCCATCCTTGTCACTCCTAAGGAGAACCTCAGCATCTTCATTTCTGCCACTTCCAGTTCTTTCTCCTGTCTTTTTGTCAATGCCACTGTCTCCAGACCATACAACATAGCTGGTCTCACCACTGTCTTGTAAACTTTTCCTTTGACCTTTGCTGACACCTTTTTGTCACAAATCACTCCTGAAACTTTTCTCCATCCACTCCATCCTGCCTGGACTCTCTTTTTCACCTCTTTACCACATTCCCCATTTTCCTGTACAGTGGACCCCAAGTACTTGAAGTCCTGCACCTTTGTGACCTCTGCTCCTTGTAGCCTCACTGTTCCACTGGCCTCCCTCTCATTCACACACATGTACTCTGTCTTACTACGACTGACTTTCATTCCTCTTCTTTCAAGAGCATACCTCCACCTCTCCAAGTTCTCTTCCACTTGTTCCCTGTTCTCACCACAGATCACAATGTCATCTGCAAACATCATAGTCCATGGGGAT
>JBBPBX010029969.1:0-20744 GCA_038048925.1 Garcialebias charrua
AGTTATCGCTGTTCCAGTCAAGACACACAAAGTTCACCAAGTGTCTCCCGTAAATTAATCGGTAAAGAGAAGGTCCTCGCTGTTGCGAGGCTTCTGCCAGGCTGCTGCGAGGCTGCACAGTTGAAGCTCCGCTCCATCGCGCCAGAAGAGGGGCTCGTTGACGCCGGTCCCTACGTCGGGGGTCTGCTCGTTTAATTTTTGCCGGCTGCGCGTTTGGAGCGATCGCAAATACACTAAAAATTGAACTAAAACATAAAAATAACAATTATACTTTATTTATAAAGCCATTTAAAAAACCACAGCTGCAACAAAGTGCTGTACACATGAAATTAATAACATATAAACAAAAGATGAGATGAAATCATGAAAAACAACAGTCATGTGTTTAATACAGAAGTGGGTTGAGCCTAACCAGGGGTTGCTAGGTGAGGGGCTGGACTCATGTTGGGGTGGGTTGTCCTCGCGCCTGTGACGTCACAAGCGCGATTGACTTCCAGTTTATTTCAAAAACGAGCCGTTTTTATCACAGTAAAATAAATCTACTTAGAGTAAATAAACCACTGGGTGCATTTTTTTGGCCTTTGGACTGTTTTTTTATGAAGTAAATACCCAAAGTTGAGTAAAAAAACATTAAAAAGTGAATTTTGAATGTGTGGTCCCCTTTAAAGGACAAGGAGCTTGTTTTGGAGCGGCAGCGCGCTGCTTTGAGGGAAAAGGAGGTTGTGTTTGCACATTGGAGATTGAGGTTGATGGATGGGGTTCGTTGGAAGGATAAAGAGCTGGGTGTTGAGCAGGTCCCGTTTAGTGGGGTGGAGTTTCACTCCAGGTGGTGTTCAAGCGTGGATGAGGTGGGACAGTGCTCCAGCTTTCCTGTTGCAGACGTCTCTGAGCTTGAAAATGATGGCTTGGCTGTGAGTTGTGTGTTGGTCACTCCAGGGGTGACACCACAGGAGGAGACGGACGATGTTGTCAATTTGGGTGAAAGTTTTTTTTTTATGGTCCTGAACGACTCCATGTGAATTCAGTTGATGATTCTGATGAGGTGTTGCAAACACTTGTGGAGATGGATGATGATGACTTTAATCTGGACGAATGTTTTTTGTTTAGCTCGGAAGCGGAGGAGACATCACACTCGGTTGCTCCTGCTCCTTGCTTTGTTTCTGAAAGTTCTGAGTTGCTGCTGCCCTCTGTTGCCCTTTCTGTTATTGTGTTGATAGACTCTATCCCTTGTGTTCACAGTGTAGCTGATGACAAAGCTGGCCAGGACGTGCTGTTACTGTCAACCAGGCGGTGCTGTCCAAAGCAAACCAGTGCTGAGAGTGAGGACGGATTCTCTCTGGCTGTCGTGAACAGTGTTGTGGGTGTTACTAGTCGGCAGTATTACAGGGTGGGCCCGGATAGAAGGCGCATTTTTGGGTTTGGGGTATTTTGAATCTGAATGGTGGGTGTTGGTGCTAGGTTGTGGGTTGTTGTTTTTTTTTTTTTACTTTGTTATTGTTGTTTTTGGGTTTGTTTTTGTCTTTGCATGCGTGCTAAGGCATCATCCCATGCAAAGTCTTTTGTGGGGGGGTGTTACATCCCATTGAGATGTCTTTTTATTCAAGCCAGAGGGATGTGTTTAGTGGTGTTTAGTGGCGTTTTGGGAGGCTGATTGGCTGTGGTGTTTTGGGAGGCTGATTGGCTGCAGCTGTTGCTAATTACAGCATGCTGTAGGTGGAGTGGTTGCTTCTCTTTATTAGGTTTAGTCTGAAGACGCCCAGAGGGTGAGTGAGAGGAGAAGAAGAGGTCCAAGCAGCAGGAGTGAGAAGAAGAAGAGGTCCAAGCAGCAGGAGTGAGAAGAAGAAGAGGTCCAAGTAGCAGGAGGAGAAGAGGTCCAAGCAGCAGGAGTGAGAAGGCAGAGGTCCAAGCAGCAGAAGGAAGAGGTCCGAAGCAGGAGCAGCTGAGAGCCATGGCCGAAAGGAGTCGAATGAAGCCGATGATAAAGAAGTCCGAGTGAAGAATCCGTACAGAATGTTTGAATGTTGAAGCCGAAGTCGCTGAGTGATGATGCCGATGTTGTTGGAAGAAGCAAGAAGAAGTCCGTGTGAGAAGCCGAAAGAATCAGCCGAATGAGGAAGCTGGAGCTGTGACCTGCCGATGATGTCGTTGTTGTGAGAAGAAGGTGCTGTAACCTGATGTCATTGTTAGGAGAAGACTGAGAATTCTCACAGACTGTCTCAATGAGCTAAATCACTGGTTTTCTAACAATTTCCTTCAACTAAACGGTAACAAAACAGAAATCATTCTTGTCGGTACCAAAAACTCTATTTCAAAATCAGAACATCTTCTCGTCCCCCTTAACAACTCTCTGCTATCCCCCTCCCCTCAGGTCAAGAGTCTCTGTGTCATCCTCGACACCACTCTCTCCTTCACTTCACACATCAACAATATTACTCGGTCTGCCTATTTCCACCTCCGTAATATTAACCGTCTCCGTCCTTCTCTCACACCCCGCTCCACAGCCATCCTGGTGCACAGTCTTGTGACTTCCCGTATCGATTACTGCAACTCCCTTCTCTATGGCCTCCCCAACAAATCTCTCCACAAGTTACAGATGGTCCAGAACTCAGCTGCCCGTGTCATCACTCAAACCTCCTACTATAACCACATCACTCCTGTCCTGCAGCAGCTCCACTGGCTCCTGGTTAAATCACGCATCATCTTCAAAATTCTACTTCTCACGTTCAAAGCTATCCACAACCTTGCCCCTCCTTATCTATCTGACCTCCTGCAAATCTCCATCCCATCACGCTCTCTCAGATCCTCCTCTTCGCTACATCTCCATGTACCCTCTGCCCGCCTCTCCACCATGGGGAGCAGGGCCTTCACCTGCTCTGCCCCTCACCTCTGGAACGCTCTACCGCCAGACCTTCGAAACACCACCTCCCTTTCTCTGTTCAAGACAGCCCTGAAAACACATCTCTTTAGACTAGCTTATCATTAACTTTACTAAATGTATTTTTATTATTTTGCATTTTATAATCTTTATGTATTTTATATTTCAATTTGTCACTGATAATGTTTGAACTGTATTGGTTTGTTAAGTGTCCTTGGGTGTCCTGAAAGGCGCTTTTAAATAAAATGATTATTGTTATTATTATAAGAAGGAGCTGTGACTTGCTGTCGTCGTGAGAAGGTGGAGGTGTGACCGACCGACCCGTTGGACTTGGAGTTTGTTTATCATCCCGTAGCTGGACTCGACATGGTCCAACTTTAATTTAATTACTTTGAGAGGGACACGGGGAAAGCTGAGGGTTTGGACTCTTTTTTTTGTTTTGTTTTTGTTTTTTAGGACTGCTGGAGGCGGCGCAGCCAGGGAGGCCCAGGAGAGCCTAAAATAAACTTTTTCTTTTAACCCTCATTTCTGGTCTCGTGTCCCTCAATTTGTTACTTGACCCCTCGGGGCGTAACACTTAGTCTACACAAAAATGACCAGAACTCCAGTCAGTTTTACAAATACTGAGCTAAAATTTGGTGTGGTAGTAGATGAGTGTCGTCAAGAACAAGTACGCCAAGTGCCAACAAACCATGTGAGAACTCAAGATATTCTGAGACGGAGCGTAGTGTTATTTTGAAGGTTGCAACAAGATGGCTGTTGGTTCGTCATTTAACATTAAATTACCTTGGTCTACAAGTGTTGTGAAAGGAGGCAGGTGACGTGCATTGATCAGGTTGTCAGTGGTGTAGTCTACATTTTTGTACTCTGTATACTGTGCTTAGAACCCAAAGTACACCGGTTAGTACAATGTAATCATCTTTTTTAAGCACATTGAAAATTTCACATTTTCTCTTATGCTTATATTTGAATAAATGTACAACAAACTCTGTACAACAGTTGGCTTTGTATTAAAAACGTTATAGATTTTATAAAACAATATCAAAGCAAAACATGTTCAAGTATTAAGTAGTAAGTACTGAAGTATTAATTATACAAAAAACAGGTTGCACCATGTCTCAAATGTGTTGACAATGACACATGCCCAATAATATGTCACATGTCGTTGGACACTTTTTAAGTGGGTATACTCTGTTGTATACCTGCGTATCACATAGACTACACCACTGGATTGTCCGTGTCTGAGTTCATGGTGTGGTCCTTAAACTCCTCAAAGTCAAAACTGCCTCCTGGGGGAGAAAAAGATGAAGGAAACTCTACTTGGAGAAACTGTTGAAGTTCATGGATGTACAGCCGTGCAACTCAGTGATCAATCTTCATTAGGTGAGGATGAAATGTTGGTGGATTCATCCAGGTGCCATGATGTTCCGACGGGGTTGGACCAAGCTGCATCAGCCCGCGGTCCATCTGCCAACGAGGCCTGGTTTGCTGGAATCTGCCACGGTCAAGCAAGGCTGATGATTCTTCAGCCTGCGTGCACGTCTGCTTTATTCATCATAACAATGAGGTCATTGTTCTAGAACCGCACCGCTCGGTGTGGCTGCATGTTGGAGCAGCTCTGTTCGTTCTGAGTTGTTGCTTTTAAAACCTTTAACTCCTCTTTTTTCTGGATGTAAATCTATTTTCTTCTGATGATTACTTCATCTGGTATCGGATGCTGTGCAGCTGGAAGGATTTTTACTGAAACCTTTTTTTACTTTTGAGCATTTGTTATGATGAAATCAGAAAAAGCGTTCAATACAAAAACAACTGGACTTTATTTTTTCGCCCTCTATCCAAAGGGCTTTCTCAATTCAAAGAGCAGGCTGCGTCAGAGTGAAGTTATAACAGGCTGAGATGACACACGCAAACCTATGTAAATTGATGAATCACACCTTAACAGTAGGGGTTTCTTAAGTTCTTTGTTAGTCTGATTTTATCATGTCCTGAATGACTGAGAATCTTCACCAGCATTTGTTATGATGCGTAACCATGGCAACAAGGTTTTTTTTCTTCTAACAACCATGATCAGTTGATTAACATCTCAAAAGCTCAAGTACCTCAACTACAGCCCCAAATCCCAGTTGAGTTGAAAAGGAGGCGCCACGGATGAATTCCTGTCAACCTGGTGGCGAGTACTTGACCGCTGAGATCCTGGAGCTGGTGGGAAACTCGGCTCGTGACAACAGGACCTTCAGCTGTCTGTGGCAACGAGGAGCTCGGCAGACTGCTGGGAGGAGCGACCATCGCTCAGGAACGAGGGCGGTCCTGCTGCCCGGGAGGACTGAGAGGCCCGCCGGATCTGACAGCAAGCTGGATCTGGACGGATCTGTGGCCAGATTCTTCAGATTTACTGCAGGAGATCCTTCCTGCCCACAGCTATCAGCATCTAACAACTCGAATGAAACCAGGATGATGAGCTATGACCACACTTCATTTCCCTCTGGGATTAAAAACGTGTTTTTTTAATTGAACGTGGATCAACTGTTTTAGACCAAATGTTTACTCGTGCACGATGCTCGTTTGTTTTTGCTCTTTACATCCAAACTGATCAGTGTTGTCAGATGAGATGAGAGGCCGGACTCGACGGCAACCTGCACCCCCGAAGGAGGCTTTCCATTTTCTGAGGGTTAAGGGTCAAAGAAGCAGCTGCAAGTCCTTCGGTTTTAAACTAGAAACAAGTTTGACGCTCGGTTCCCTTCAAAGAGAGGAGAGCAGGTCCAGACCGAAGGTTTGATCTCAGCTCCCACATGACAACGTGTTGTTGTTGTTGTTGGTGACTGTTTCGTGTGATTTCTGAGCAGAACCACTTTGGATCAGGTCTGTAATCTGACCGAGACATCTGGTGCTCTCGTGTCTGAAAACGTCCATCAGCTGATGAGAATCAAAACACTGGAGGATGACTCAGCACAGACGAGCTAAAAGTGACTTTGCCTTTTTTTGGTTTTATAGGCATTTCTTCTGTTTGGACTTGTTTTAGTAACGCACGCCTGATGTGACTCATTTTATTGTAGCTGTACAAATAAAGTTTTGAATCTTGATAATCGTTCTTTTATTTATTTAAAAACACAGACTTTTCTCCCTTAAAGCTGCTATATGTAACTTTTCTAACAATATATTTTTAACATATTTCTTCACTCTGTCACTAGATTGATGTTAGAGAGGTAATCTCTGAAAAAAACTAAAAAAAAATATTGTCCCCTTGCTTCTCCAGGTGGTAAATAAGCATTTCTAAAAAGAAAAAGTGACCCGCCATTTTCCAGCCAATAAAAACAAAGTTTGTAACCAGCCAATAAAAACCGAGCTTGAATTTGAATCAGCCAATAAAAACAGAGCTTGAATTTGAATTTTAACAGACCACAAGGGGGCAGAGCCATATATGGCTCTGAGGGGGAGGGATCAGAATGCTTTGCTTGTTGAAATTTTTTCTAAGTGCTGATGTTCTACAGAAACTGCAGACTGAACCTTTAACGGCTTTTTTCTTTTTCTGAACTTGGCAACAAACTACTTCTCTGAGGTTTTACATCTGTTGAATGGAATCTGGAAAATTTCACCTCGAACTCATTAAGTGACCTCAGAGAAGATCTCATCGTTTTTCAAAGTGCGGTGAGAGCAACGAGAACCTGAGGGAGAGGGAGGCCCGCTCCAACTGTCCGGTTAGTTCAGGCAGGAAGCAGCAGAGGAGCGAACGTTCTGAGCTCAACATTACTCAACTGGACTCTGAGCTGAACTTCTGGCTCAGGTCCTGTAAACCTGTTGGTACTCCTCCATGTCAACAAAACGCTCACTGACATCGTACGTGATGTTTCGTCTCATCAGACAGAAACTTTGGTTTCTGTCAACCTGCATTCTGATGATCTCCCGTCTTGTTTTTGTCTCAATCTTCTGGCTCTGCTTCCACGTCTTTATTCAAAATTTGATCAGAAAATGACGACCTTTAACCTTGGATTACAGCTTGAATTTTTTTTTATGGTTTCCACTAGTGGTGCAGAAAAAAAAAAACGATTTTTTAAAATAATCTAGATTCTTTGTCCTGGCGATTCAGAATCTATTCTAAAAGCCCCAAAATCGATTCTTTTTTTTTTGTTTTTACATTAAAACCCAAAAGATAAAGAAAATAAAACCATATCTCATAGTATATGAAAGAATACATAAAATGAAAGGTGGCAGAAAGAAGAAGAAATCTGACCCGAACCAGTGACCTCCAGGACCCGATAAGGATAAAGCGGGTAAAGATGATGGATAGATGGCTTTTGTTGAAAAGATTTACCAAACAAATCTTTTAAACAAAATCCATCCATACACATTTGAAACATGGATGAATGCAATATGATTTTGAAGTCTATTTTATTTTGAGTTAAATGTTTATGCAATACAGTAGGCTGAAATCTTTGTTTACATTTGTATTTTGAATTATTTGTGATGGACTGGAGACATGTCCAGGGTGTCCCCTGCCTCTCGCACAGTGACTGCTGGATATAGGCACCAGTGACCTCCGGGACCTGATTAAAGCTGCTGCATTCTATTCATATACCCATCTGCTCACAATTCAGGCTGCTGTATTTATACTGTATTATTTGACATTATTAATGTTTGCTACAAGCATACATTATTGTTTTTAATAAATGTTTTATTTGTTTACATTATTGTTTAATCTTTTCATGATTTCAATTGAAAATTGCTTCAGAATCGAAAATCGATTTATAATCGAATCGGTGCATCAAAAATCGGAATCGAATCGATTCTCCAGACACAGACATTCGCACCCCTAGTTTCCACGCATCTTTTTCTATCACCTATTCATCTGATCAACCTGGGGCTGCATTTCCTCTTGCGTCCAATTCCTGAGAAGTTGTCTAAGTCCTGTGAGCCTTTTACTTTTCATCTCTCTCGTCAACTGGACGGGTCGAGGTTCTGCCTCAAGTGGAGGAGTTCAGGTATCTCTGGTTTTGTTCTCAGTGAGGGAAGAATGGAGCGAGAGATCTACAGTCGGATCGGTACAGCTTCTGCAGTGTTGTGGACTCTGTGCTGGTCCGTTGTGGTGAAGAGGGAGCTGAGCTTCAAGGTGAAGCTCTCCGTTTACTGGTCGGTCTACGTTCCTACTCTTCATGGTCCTGAACTCTGGGTAGAGGCGGAAAGATCCAGATCCTGAATGAGTTCTCTCTGCAGAGTAGCTGGAAGTTCAGATCTCCAGGAGAGACTCGGAGTAGAGTCCGATTGAGGGGTGGGTGATGTCCTTGGCCTGAGTCACCTCAGTCATTTGAGGAAACTACGATGAAGTAATTTAAAAACTACACAGCAGTTTCCTCAAATCATCAGCCAGACCGAGCAGGCTCTTCTGAATTTGTGCTGATGTCTGCAGTTTCTGCACAGCAGCTGGACAACATGAACTGTTCACATGAAAGAGGAAGTCGACCGTTCGCTGCTCCCGTGTGTCAGTTTTCTGCAGAGCTCCGTCAACGGTCCGTTACACACCAGTGAATTATCAGAGTAATCAAAATCTGCGACCCGACCCCAGATAAGCGGAAGAGGATGGATGGATGAAAACATGAACGTCCTCACTCAACAGCCCTGAATGTTTTGAGTCTGGCAATGGTGTCGGGGTCAAAGGTCAGTTTGACTGATGATGACGGTGTCCATGGAGTTAACGTCTATACTTGACAAACAGGTCAATTAAAGAACCTGCAGCTCTCAGGCGAAGAACTCACCTGCTGACGACCACCAGCCGATCCAAACCATTTAAAGCCCCACTGACATGATTTTTTAATTTTCATAAAATTGCTCAAAATATATACAGTATATTTTATCATTTACATATGTTAGTTTTTGCAAACAAAATGATAAATCACTTTAACTTTGCTTTAAAAGTGATTTTGAACTTCAAGCCGTGTTTAATCATGGGAAATCCGATTACACGCAAACGCACCATCTGTGACGTAGTGAGAGGCAGAGCTCTGGGCTTGTCACAGTGCGCGGGTATGAGCAGCTCCACATGAAGGTAAGTCTGATACAGCATCAGACCTAAATTAGATCCTGTTGTTTCTTGTTCCATCACCCAAACTATTTTCTGCTTCCCAAAATGAAGACAAATAGCTCAAATCTTCACATAGATTGATAAATTTGTCGGGTTTTAAATTGTCCGCTATTAAAGAGACCAGAGCCCTCTGCCTCTCACTACGTCACAGATGGTGCGTTCGCGTGTAATCGGATTTCCCATGATTAAACACGGCTTGAAGTTCAAAATCACTTTTAAAGCAAAATTAAAGTGATTTATCATTTTGTTTGCAAAAACGAACATATTTAAATGATAATATATATATATTGAGCAATTTTATGAATAGTAAAAAAAAAATCATGTCAGTGGACCTTTAAAGTTCAGAGTGGACTTCACCAGTCCAGAACAGAACCAAAACCAGTCAAGGTTTATTTGGTGGGAGTGGTCTAAATAAAAACAAGATCCAACATGGAGACATAGTCTGAGGACATTTTCTGTCCTAAACGTTTCTGGAGTTCCACCATGGACAACTTCCTGTGTCCTGTCTCATCATGAATGGACAGGTAGGCCCGTTCTGGATCAAGGGTGTCCAGTCCTGGTCCTCGAGGGCCACGGACCTGCACGTTCTCTGCTTCGACACACCTGATTTAAATTAGACTAATGGGCTCCTGTAGAACTGGACCTGCTGAGGAACAGGGAACATCGAAGACCTGCAGGACCAGGATCGGACACCAGTCTAGAGGATAAAGGGTTTGACATCTGTTATGCAAACGTCCAGTTGGAGCAGAGGACAGGCTGTGACCTTGACCTTTGACCCAGCAGAGATCAACCCTCGAGGTTTCCGGAGGTGTAGGTGGACTTTTTTTATTTTTTACTTTGACAAGTTTTCCATTCAGAGCTCAGACAAGAAGTTGTCCACAGACACGTCTCTGAAAGTTTAATCGGAAATAAATAAAAAAATAATAATAATTTAGGAAAAAACCTCGGTGAAACGTTTTTTTCCTAAAATTATTATTTTTTTATTTCCGGTAAAACTTTCAGGAATTTGTGAAACACCTGTCCTTAAACAAGACGTGTCTGTGGACAACTTCTTGTCTGAGCTCTAAATGGAAAACTCTGGAGGAGAAACGAGGATACAACAGTGTTCATTTCAAAAAGTGACGCTAACTGGACCTTTAACAGAACCAAGGTGCTGCAACGCTAACTGGACCTTTAACAGAACCAAGGTGCTGCAACGCTAACTGGACCTTTAACAGAACCAAGGTGCTGCAACGCTAACTGGACCTTTAACAGAACCAAGGTGCTGCAACGCTAACTGGACCTTTAACAGAACCAAGGTCCAGTCAGAGTCCAGAACCAAAGCCGGGCTGAAACACTGTGGTGGACCTTCAGAGAGCAGAACCCTCAAGGAGGGAAGGAAGAGTGGACCAGAACTCCTCCAGAGCCAGGAGAAATGTAAAACCATAAAATAATGTAAAATTTTCAACAGGCAAAGTATTCTGGTCCCTCCCCCTCAGAGCCATATATGGCTCTGCTCCCCCTTGCTCTGCTGAAATTCAAATTCAAGCTGTTTTTATTGGCTGGTTAACAGCGGGTCACTGTGGCTTTTTAGAAATGCTTTTAGTAACACCTGGAGAAGCAAGGGGACTATAGTTTTTTTCAGAGATTACTTTGTCTAACATCAGTCTGTCAGGAGATAGTGACAGAGTGAAGAAATATGTTAACAATATATTTTTAGAAAACTTACAGACTGCACTGCAGAATCTGCACCTTTAAAAGTGACTGGTTTCAAACTCATAACTCGTTCATTTAGATCAGTCAACAGTTCCCGTTAACACAGAACATTACTGGTTCTGAAAACCCTCGTCTCATTAAGACGTGTGATTTACACAGAACCTCAGAACAGAACCTCAGAACAGAACCAAGGCAGAACTTTAATCAAAACAAAAAGGAAAAGTTTTCTAAAGATAACAAAGTTCATGCTCAATCATCCAGGTACCAAACCCAATAATTCCCAGTTGGGTCATCTGGACGGTTTCTTTTTTATATAAACGTTTCACCCTCCATCCAGAGGGCTTTATCAGTCAGAGGAGTTCCAGCAAACTGTTTCCCCACCAAGCAGTAAACACCTTAAGTGGACGGCCCCCAGAAACCATCTTGGCTCCAGCGAACTGGTTGGTCCACTTAAGGTGCTTACTGCTCGGTGGAGAACTCCTCTGACTGATGAAGCCCTCTGGATGGAGGGTGAAACGTTTCTATAAAAAAGAAACCGTCCAGATGACCCAACTGGGAATTATTGGGTTTTCTAAAGAGAGTTTGAAAGAGGTGACTTTTTAATATTTATTTTCTTTTATTTCACTCATGGAGTTGTGTAACTCAATGTTTTAACATAAAATAAGATATTTTATTGAATTGTATTGAACTTAAAGTTAAATCAAGTCTTTTTACACTTTCGGGCATGAAATGAGCGACTTCTCCACCACCTGGGTGTTGGTGAGGGTTCGACAGATACTTCAAACCAAATGGGTCCAATAAATCAAACTAAGTTCACTCAGGTCATCTTGACGCTTTCTTTATTTGTTGAGACGTTTCATCCTTCATTCAAAGCACTTCAACAATTGATTGATGAAGTGCTTTGAATGAAGGAAGAATTATCAAAAAAAAAAAAATTAAAAAAACATCCAGATGACCTGAGTGAACTTTGTTGGATTTTTTTTACCTGGATTATTGAGCATGAACGTTGATGCTCCATTAATTCATAACGTCTCTGCGTGTTGGTTTCATACGTTTATTTTATACAAAAGAAAGCAGGGTCGTAATATTAACAATCATACAGACGAGGAGGGGGGTCACTGGAAAACGACGGTGTCCAACATGGCAGCTAGGCACTGAACGATGTTGGACGTCATCAAAACGTCCACGTGCTCCTCCAGGTGTCTCTTAGGATCCTGAAAGAAAAGATTTCATCAAGAGCACGAACCTGTCGACAAACAGCAACAAACCTGAGACCCTGAGCCGGGTGAACGTGAACCGTGTTTGAGCAGAAGTATCTGATCTTTGTGTCGGTCTGCTCAGACAAAGTTTCTTACGTGCAGCTTTAATAAAAAATAAAAACGTGGACCTCGTACCTGTTTCCCGACGTTCTTGATGGCCAACTGCTCCGGAGTCATTTTGTCCTCCTCCTCCACGGCCTGAGGTGGAAGCAGGACAAGTCTCAGTGTTCGTGCTCTTCCTGTGCAGCACTTCCTGCTCTTTTCATCTCAAATAAAAGCTGTAGTTCTAACCACAGGTCACAGAAACAGAGTCGCCGCTTTGGAACTGAACAAGCCCCAACAAAAGGAGGAAATCAGCAGCGATCAAAAGCCGAATCAAGACGAAAGTAATTTACAGAAAACACAAGTTTACTTTTAATAATTCTGAATAAAAGCGCCAGTCTTGTCTCTAAGGGACATTTTGTTCTTTACTTGTAGTTTACGGCCATGAGCCAATATAACCTGCTGCAAAAATACTACAAAATATAAGCATCAAAACTAGGGATGCACCGATAAATCGGCCGGCCGATCGATCGGCTCCGATTTCCTTAATTTGGGGAGATCGGTGATCGGCCGATCTTTAAATGAGAAGCCGATTTTATCTACCGATTTTATCTGCCTCAGCAAAGGTTGGAAAATCCTGAAAATTTAGGGTGCATTTTGACCTTTTAACACCTGAAAATCGGTATCGGCCAAAATCAGAATCGGCAGGTCAGACTTTCTAAAAATCGGTAATCGGTGATCGGCCAGAAAATTGAAATCGGTGCACCCCTAATCAAAACATTTGCATTTCTTTAAAAACAAAATATCTGATTATTAGTCCTTTTTCTAACTAAATAAATAACTTGATCAAGACATCAGCTGGTTCCGAGCCTCGTTAACGAGCCTGGATATTTCCCACCAGCTAACATGCTAACCCTTGTAGCTTGTCTCAGACGTTTCTTCCTAATCGACGCACGACGGGTCCTGATCGAGTCAAACCTCGCTCGAACGTTAGCGAGAACAAAGCGCACCTTGTTGTAGTTCTTGGCGAGCTCCAGCATCTCCTTGACGATGGTCTCGTTGAGCTTGCAGTGCTCGCTGTAGTCCTGCAGGGTCAGACCCTCCATCCAGCTCTTCTTGTGCAGGTTCAGCAGCATCTGGACGAGAAAAAAGATCAACGTGATCTACGGCCCACAAGCGATAACACAGAAGATCAATCTTTGAGGGCGTGGGCTTCAGACCTTCTGCTCCAGCTCATTTTTCCTGTAGTTGATGGTGATGGAGTAGTAGTGTCTGTTCAGGCCGTGAATCAGAGCCTGAAAGAACCAGGAGAAACCCGCGGGTCAGAGGGAAGAACCATAGACACAGTAAAGGGAAGATCACAGCTCTGGAGTTCACAGGAAGTTTGCTTAAACGGACAATAACTCTCCTAAAAGCAGAGACAGGAGAACCAAGCCCCCGTGAGCAGAGAGCGTCTAAAGCAGAAGGTAGAATTTCTCAAAAAGTTTTATTTTTATTTAAACTATAAACCATAATCTGTGGCTCATGTGTCAGCAGAAAGGTTAAGAAGCTCTTGAAAGATATTGTTCTCTCAAACTATGACGACCACAACGTCCTGATTTTATGACACAACTGTTTGCCGTACATGGATTTAACTCAAGGAGGCATTTTTTTTAAATTATTCATGCTTTATTTGATGTGAAGTGCTTTAACTGGTATCTCCCTGTGATTTTTTATTTTCAGCTGTTCTTGTTAATAAACTGCAGTTTCATTAAAATAAAACTGTCCCGGGGAGTGGTGCGACTGAACCGTTCTCTGAACCCGACCCAAACATCTGTATGAATACCTGGACCATTACATGCCTAGTAAACGTTTACCTGAATGGACGGTTTGTTCAAATGACCCAAGTTAGACGTGGTCTGCCTCGGTTCGTGACCCAACACCATCATGTTGGCGTTAATCAACCTGAAGGCGTCGATGACAACCTGAGCAGGAAACAAAAACAATTCAAGTTCACGACAAACATTAAGTGATTTTAAAGGTTCTTCTGGCCCAAGTCCTCACCTTTCCCTTGACACTCTGAATGGGATCGACCACCACCGCGACAGCGCGCTCCGACAGCGCCTCGAAGCTCTGCTGCGTGTTGATATCCACGCCTGACAACCAGCAGCCGAAGCCCGGGTGACTGTGGTACCATCCCACCACCATCTCAGGTCTGGAGACAAACAGAGAGACTTGGTGAAGGATTCTGTTTAAACGCCCTCCAACAAAACAGTCAAACAACAGAAATGTTTTAAAAGATTCCTGCAAAGGTTTTACCTTCCAGTCTGCTTCAGCATGTCCAACATCTTGGCCTGGAAGACGGGGTCCACTGCCTCCACACTAACTCCCTGTCAGAACAAAAACATATAAAAAACTGATTTCCACTCCTGGTTGGAGTCAGTCATGTAAAAATAAACTAAATTTAAAATGTAATTCACTATAACTTCTGTATTTTCTTTTCCAGATCAAACAGTGTCGTTGATACAAACCGTTCCTGACTGAGGCATGGCGAACACGTCGATCACCCGCACTGTGTAGTCATCAACAAACTCCCCGAGCATCAGCCCCATGACTTCCATCGGTACGCCAGCCCGGCCGTGCTTCAACATCTGATGGAGAGAGAAATGAAACGTGAGAATTCAAACACGTTTTGATTCAAACTAAACTCATCCCAATGTTTACCTTGAGCAAGGCCAGGGAGGAGATGTAGACCTGCTCTGCTGTGTCCACAGCCGGTGCATCTGTGGGGGGCCCCTGAGGATTCAAAGAACTCATCAAATTATCCGTTCTGGCCCGTTACAACAACTTAAACTCTGTTGTTATTGTCAGGAGATTTGTTTACAAGGCGGTGCACAACAGAAAAATAGTTTTATAAAATAAGAACGTTATCAATGGGACAAGCTATGATAAACAGCTTTGTTTAAGATCTTTATAAAAATAATTTACCTGTCCAAGTCCTGGCATTCCACTGCCCAACCTCAAGAGTCGGTCCATCCTGTGATCTGCAAACACATTTACCATAAAGTGTAAAATTAAATTTGTAAAAATTAAAGCATGTTCTGTTATATTGCAACTTTTTATTTAAAATATACATTTTGAAAGAAGTGGAAAGTAAGCATGTGGTCTAAACGAGTAAATCAGAAATAAAATGTTGATAGGAGCAGTTTAAATCTGGTTATTTGTGCTTTCGAGAGCGTTTTGTCTCAGCTAAAGCAGAAACTGGATTTAAAAACAACGCTAGCTAACCTGATTGCTAATTTTTATCACAGTCACGGAGTGTAAATACAGCATTTATTATCAAGCAGTTTATAAACACGGTTTAACTTTCAATTTATGTTACTATAAAGATAAAAACCTTAGAAATGTCTGTGTTTATCATCTAACAGGAGTCACCCGAACTTCACCGCTAGCTCGCTAATGCTAAATTTAGCCTGCCTCGTCTGTGACAAATACAGTAATAAAAAACTGTTTTCGGTTAAAACTTCATCAAACCAAGTTTAACAAGAGATTCTGGATGTCTAAAACACATATCGCTGCTCACCCGCTGTCAAACGTTTTGTAGGTCTGGTTGATGGCTGAGCTCTGCTTACTGTAGGCTACAATGAATCAGCCAGATTCGCTTTCCGTGTAAAGAAACAACTTCCGGCGCATGTATGACGCCATCACACGACCGACTGTTACAGATACAAACCACTAGAGGGCGACACATCGCTTGTTTTTTTTGTTTATCTGCCGAGGAATGAACCAAATCGCGTTTATCAGATTATTATTTGAACATATATTTAAAAATTGTTTTGACTAAACTGTAAAGTGAAGAGGAACTATTGACTGGTGAATTAAGAAATACAATATGAGGCTTTATCATAACAAAATGCCAAATTGCACATATTTTTATATTAACGGTTCAGTCTGCAGTTTCTGTAGAACATCAGCACTTAGAAAAAATTTCAACAAGCAAAGCATTCTGATCCCTCCCCCTCAGAGCCATATATGGCTCTGCCCCCTTGTGGTCTGTTAAAATTCAAATTCAAGCTCTGTTTTTATTGGCTGATTCAAATTCAAGCTCGGTTTTTATTGGCTGGTTACAAACTTTGTTTTTATTGGCTGGAAAATGGCGGGTCACTTTTTCTTTTTAGAAATGCTTATTTACCACCTGGAGAAGCAAGGGGACAATATTTTTTTTTTTAGTTTTTTTCAGAGATTACCTCTCTAACATCAATCTAGTGACAGAGTGAAGAAATGTGTTAAAAATATATTGTTAGAAAAGTTACATATAGCAGCTTTAAGCTGTACTAAACATGTGTAAACTCACCCGTCAGCTGAACAAGTGGCTCCATAAGAGCGACTCCAAGTCTCTCTACGACCATTACACCCTGACTTCTCAGGTAAAGCTGTAAGACAGGGTGTATTACCTTCTGGCAGACAAATACTTTTACTTCATCTTTAACCACCTGTCTGCCAAGCTCCAGGAGCTGATCCAGGATCTGAGAGTCTGTGTCCACACCTGGATGCACCTCTATTACACCGTCACCCAGCTCACACAGATCTCCAGCCAGAGATGCACTGAAGAGCACCAGTGGCGTAAACGAACTGTCCTGATGGAGGGAAACATCTCCAGCCATGTCCACCAGTAATCCTGGAAACACTGCAGATTCCAGCACAGGAAGGCCTTCAACAGAGACAGTCACTGTCTTACCCAGGCTGACTGTCCCCGGGCTGTGGCAGGGGACAGTCAGCAGGAAGGCCTGCACAGCCAGCCTGCTGATGTGGACACACTCTGCCTCTGTCAGCACACACGCTGGTTTGCTGGAGATGCTGCTGCGAGCTAACGTGACCAGGTTCTGGCTGCTGCAGAAGTCCAGCTTAACTTTACAGCTGCAGTCATCTTGTCGTAGGTAATCGGTGCACAAACCCGTGAGGTGCTTGTTCACGCTGGTCACCACTTTACCCCTGAGGCCAGACTGCGTTGCGTGTTCAACGAGACAGAAACAAAAGATGGCAGCAAACAAACCGCAGTCGTTAAAGCGGCGCACGTGGTGCAGGATTGACGTTTTCATCAGGTTGATGAGCGGCTCGGAGGAGGAAATGGCTGGAAGGAGAACCGAAGACGACGAGGTGGTCACAACGTGCCCGCCGATGTTGTTGTGGATCTGTTTGAGTCTGCCAGTCGGACCATAACAAGAACCCAGAAGCTCCCTCATCAGACGGAGCTTGTTACGAATCTCGGTGTTGTTCAGCGGTAGATCCGTACAAATAGATGGGGACTTCTTCACCAGCCGAGACATTCTGGAGCAGCTAATTCAGGCTCAGTTAGGTCGACAAGCTAGCTGGCATCATAATACTAAAATTATTTTTAAAATCGGCGACAGGAACTCAGACAAGACTGCTGCTCTGCTAAAAACTCCTGACATTGCCTGAGCAAAAATAAACATTTATTTATACATTACCACGAAGTTTAAAATATCAAACAAAAACATTTATACGAACTAATAATATATTATATAGCAGTTTCCGATATAAAGCTATATTTAAATTTTGACTACAAAATAATATCGAGTTTGAAACAGGCTTTATTAAGAACAGCTATAGTTTCCATGGTACCGAGTAGTACGGCGTAGTTTCTGAAAACTGTCGCGTCTTTTCCACTTTGAAATAAAATTACATTATCTGAATGCGTTAATTGGTGCTATAGTTTTACTTCTTTTGTCTTTCTTTATTTTTCGTCAAAAAGACGTCTGATAAAATATATTTACTTCTGCTCGGTTTTTAGGACTACAACTATTTTGAACTACAAATAAGGTGACGTCATCTTACACCGCCTCCGCCTGGTTTGTAAAAGCTAATGGCGGTAAGCGAACTTAAACTTGATTTGTGATTTCACATTATGCTTTTAGCTTTTTAAATCATTTTTTAAATTATTGTCGTGCCAACAACCATTGCTAGGCCAGCTGTTAGCATTTGCCTCGTTAGCTTAGCTAACTTCTTTTTAGTTTTGGAAATCTTTTTTACGTTAATAATTCACATTTTCTAAGAAGGTGAGGAAATATTAAATATTTGCATTTAAGTACACTATCGCCAATAATTATTGTAAAGCAATATGTATTATAGTGAAATAAAAAACAAAGTCTTGCATTCAGTTATCACTTGTCAGTTTTCTACTTCCGATTCAAGTTTTTGTTTCTGTTGCAGGTGAAAGTTGCTAAAATGTCTCCAATTAAATTCGTCATTAAGGTATGTGAAGACAAAAAGCAAGCAAATCTTTTGTTGTCAAGTGCATTAAGGGTTAATAACATGTTCATTTTCATAAAGAAAACGTATCATTGGTTGACTTTAAAAGCGGCATAAAGACCTTTCTTTTTAAGCAAGCCTATTCTGCCTCCACATGATTTTATCTTTGATCTTAGCTGTTATCATTATTGATTTTACTTTGTAATGGTCACTGATCAATTTATACAGCGTTAGATTTATTTCCATTTATTTTCATTGGTTTCCTTATCTTGTTATATTATCTACGCTGCAAATATGACCATTTATTATTAATTATTGTCTCCTGCAAGGTAACAAGTGTGTTCCAAATGAAAGTTTGAACTTGTTTATTTGTTTGTGTAAATTGTTTTGTAATAATATGTTTTGGAGACGGTGGGGGAGTGGACTTAAAAGGAGGAGGAAGTGACGGCGCTTGCTCTCTCTCTCTCTCTCTGACTCACCTGGGAGTGCGCACCTGCTGAGAAGGATTTGGCGTGAGGCCGTTGCCCTGGACTGCCTGTGGACTGTGTATCACCTAGAGTTGGGATCGCGGTGGATCAGTAACTTTTCCTTTACCCAGGACTGCAGGGGAGGCACGCTAAAAGGACCTTGAGACTCTGGTGAGATTGTTTCTTTTTATTTCGGCGCGCCGACGCCTGGATGGATTGAGTGGGCGTTTCCTCATCCCACTTCAAACAAACTTTTTATCTGAGAGAGCATTTGGACTGAAAGTTGGTGCAGTTTGGGTTTTAATTTGGTTTATGGGGTTTGTCTGCAGCTATGTAGATGTTGGGAATGCTGCAGATATGTAAATGGTGGGGGAATGAAGCGTTCGGGTTTGTTTATGTGCACAACTGATTTGTTTGTTTAAATTGGGTATTAAATGTCATCACATGGCTAATATCAATAGATGTTTATGAGAGTTTTCTTGTATGTGGGGTGAATTATTTTTCTGTTTACTGGTTTATGCTTTCTGCTCAACCATTATAAGTTTTAAGCGCCGTCAGCTCCAGGCACTGCCCCTGACTAATTTAGCGTATGTAATAATTAGTCCCCTTTTATCCTAGCGGTGGGGGGGCAGGTTGTTATATTTGGTGGCCCGTGTGGGGAGCTAGTGTTCTTGTGGAGTTAGGCTGCTATGTATATTTTTTGGTTGTTTGAAGTAAAGCTAAATTAATTTAGACATAAGTATTTTACTTCATAGCCTCTCAGTTGGTTTTGTTCATCATTTACAAATATTGTAGGCCCAAATTAGTGTCTATATTTATTTGGTGTAGGGAAAGTATGTGGTGAATTTTAGGGGTTGGAATAGTGGCTTAAATGCAAGTTGTTGTTGTTTTTTGATATTGTGAATTCAGCATATTTTATATACATGACACCAATACATGTACATATATCATACAAATACTGATTTGTTGCATACAGCATCACATTTCAGCGCCTGGAGGACCTTAACTCAAACTATGTCAGCTTCAAATCATTCAGATTCCTCCTCTGAGGAGTCTGCGTCTAATCAGCATTCAGCACCCTTAGGGAAATTCGACCGGCATGTTACAGTCAGGCTACAGCCAGACAATCCTGATGTAACCCACTTATCCTCCATGCTCAGTAGCATGTATCTAGACCCATCAGTGGTTCAAGCAGATGCTGGGATTAACACCGAAACTGAGACATTAGCAGAACAACTCTCGGACCTCCAGCAGAAAGTTGAAGCCTTGGAACAACGCCTCCGAGATGCGATTGACAGCACCCTCCATCGTGAGGAGGGACTCAGGGCTGCTATTGACTCCTCTGCTGTTTTAATAAAGGAATACGTAGAGCACCACCTCCAGAAGTTGGACCAAGAGGTTGGGGCCTGTCTCAAGCGTAGGGATAAACGCTGGTCGGAGGAACTAAATCAAACGGTCCGCAAAGGTGCTCTCTCTTGGGGGCCGTCCACGTATTCAACTCCAGTTGCTCATGGGCCCATTGGTGGACTGGCTGGGGAGAGAGACGCTAGCCAGTCATCCCATTATGCTGCTGCCAGACCCCCTATTAAGATGGACTTTCCTCAGTTTGGGGAATCCCGCAGCACCTCAGATGTGACTGATTTTATAGAGCAGTGTGAGAACTTCTTAACGCTCAGACCCTTGTCAGATGTGGAGCTCCTAGGCACACTAAACACTGTTCTGAAAGGACCCGCACGCAGCTGGTGGCTGGCGACACGGACAAAAATAAAAGATTGGGATGACTTTAAGGCTGCATTCCTGGAAGCCTTCCTGCCTACCGACTACCATGCTGAAATAGAGGAACAGCTCCGCTCAAACGTTCAAGCACCAAACCAGTGTGTGAGGGACTTTGCTTATGACCATCGAGCCCTGTGCTTAAAGTGGAGACCGGACATGGCTGAACAAGAAATTGTCCGCAGAATCTTGAGTGCCTGCAACCCCAGACTGGCCAGTGGTCTAAGAGGCATCGTAACCACGGTGGAACAACTCGTGAAAGTGGGGTCGCTGATTGAAAGGGATTGGAGCAACTCCCGGGAATACTGGAG
>JBBPBX010029969.1:20753-35513 GCA_038048925.1 Garcialebias charrua
CGACAGCGAGACCTCCCGTGTACGATCGCTTCTCTCAGCTGGTGCAGGCAGAGGAATGCTGGAGCGCTAGCAGCTCCGGCCATGATGGATAGATGGATAGACGAAGGGATGGATGGTGCCACCCAGGCGAAAAGAAGCTGTTTAACCTAATGGTTAAACAGCTTCCTCAATAAACGCATAATAAACGCATAACAAACACATAACAAACGCATAATAAACGTGGCGGGTCAGCAGTGACGCTTAATAAATGTGACTTATATGCCAAAGTGACTTATATATACAGTATACAGTATATATATATATATATATATATATATATATATATTTATTTTTTTTTCCACTTCATGGTGCTTTGTATGACTGATGCGACTTATACTCTGGAGCAACTTATATGCTGGAAAATACGGTACTAGCGCTTAGTGTATTTTTAGTTAACGTTTTTCTTAGTTCATATTTTAGATCTTATTCCTGTTTTTCTTTTACATTTGATACTTTCATTGGATGTAACTGGGACCCTGTGTACACAATTTCGTTCCACCACATGTACCACATGTGGTGTGAACGACAAATAAAAGAAACTCTGACTCTGACTGAGCTTACTTCAGAGGGGATTTTTTCCCCCTCTCTTTTGTCATTATTTTGTTTTTTAAAGCTAGGGTATGTAACATTGTAATGTAGTCTAACTTTTCAAACAATATATTTTTAACATATTTCTTCACTCTGTCACTATCTACTGACAGACTGATGTTAGACAAAGTAATCTCTGAAAAAAACTATAGTCCCCTTGCTTCTCTATCAGCATTTATAAAAACACTGAAAACACAAGAGTGACCCGGACAATGACCAGCCAATAAAAACAGAGTTGTTTGTCACGCCCCAACCCACGCCCCCACCTGTCCCAGCCGCAGCTCGTTCTCATTCAAAGGATTGCAAAGCGATGCAGGACTGTTTTTTATGTGACACAAAATGTATTAAATATCCCTTCTTTATCCCAGAGCTGGACTTTTATTTAGTTTTTTTGCCAAAAGTCAAGTGATCGCTTCATCCTTCACTGACAGGAATGAGGAAATGGATTTGTCACGACTCACGAGCGAATTAAAACATGTCCAACGTTGCTTCGTGAACCTCTGCTGATTTCTTCTGGTTTTTGTGTTGTTGGATGAGTGATTCATGGTTTTATTATATTTTTTAAACAGTTATATTATCATATAAACACAGAACTTTGCAGCGCAGAGACAGGACATGTGGAGGAGGCGGCGCGTTCCAGACATTCCAGACCAGCGCTGACAGACATGAGGAAGTCACGAGCGAATTAAATCATGTCCAAACGTTGCTTCGTGAACCTCTGCTGATTTCTGCTGGATTTTGTGTTGTAGGACTAGCGCTCCATGGTTTTATTTTATTTTATTAGAAGGTTTTATTAACATAAACACAGAATATCGCAGCGGCTCTGAGCAGACAGCAGCAGGGGGCGGAGCAGATCCCAAGTTCAGCAGAGCACGGACTGTGGCATTCTGCTACCTCCCCTCTGAGCCATATATAGCTCTGAGGGGAGGGAGCAGAATGCTTTTCTGCGCTGAAAATATTTCTAAGTCCCAGAGTGTTCAAGAAACTGCATATCCTAGCTTTAATTACTCATTGTCCTATTATTATAACTGCTGGCAGTATCACTATTGCTCATTTTCTTTTGTCAACTTATAATGTGGAATGTTTATAGCAGTCAGAGTCAAGATTGTACCTGAAACTATGAAAAGTGTTAACAAGGTTTTTTTTTTTTAAGTACATTTTTAAATTTTCGATACGTTTACTATATTTGTGGTGAAAAAAAACGAGCTGAAAACCATTGCATTCTGGGTTTATGACCATTTTACACAGCACGCCCACTTTATTCTAAGCTGGGGCTGTCTGAACTGACTTGGACCTTCTTGTGGCTGTTTGGCCCTCTCCAGTCTTCAAAGCTCTGGTCTACATCAGTCTCAGTTCCCAGAACACTCTCCACCTCGTCTTATCTCTCCCCCAGACCCGACTCTCCATCCTCCTGCCTGTGCAGCTCCAAGCTGGGCACGGGGCCCAAAAAAAGCTGTAGGAGCAACTTCACCCGCCTCCCTGCCCTTTGCCATTGCTATCGCTCGGTATAAGAACCAGACCTGTTCGGACTGCACTTAGCTCAGAGGCTAACACTAACCAGCCACAGATGTTTACACTGAGGGAGAAGGGGCAGGAGATGAGGTCTCACTCAATAAAACTTGCATCTCTCCCACTTTGCCTTTGTGTCTGATTCTTTTTATACAATCTGTGAGGAACCCAGGGGAGCTCTTTAGATCTGTGGGCGTGACTGCCTCGCTCTCGGACTTTATTTGCCTCATTCCCAGCTCTTTCTGTGCTGAGTCACCTGGGTTTCCCCTTTAAAACACGGCTCTCCTTTCCAGTTTTTCAACTAGCCGGATATTTGGCAGTAAAAAAAGCTAAGACCTGATCATTACTGAGGAAAATGTTATTTTAGAAAAAAAAAAAAATTGTGGCCGGAAGTGTCCAAATCCTTCGTTCATTCAGGTAAAGGTAAGCACACCTGAGTCCTCTTTATTTGATGACAAAACGAGACACAACCCACGAGTGGAATTTGAGCAGCAAGAACAGACAGGAATATCTCCAAGTAACACGGCAAACAAAGCTCAGGTCGACACATCCTGGATGGAAAGAACAAGCCGAGGAGGTTCATGCCTGATCTGGAAGCATAAATCCTGTGCAGTGATGAAGGGCAGCACTGATTTTTTTTAAATAAAACTTTGACACTTTCCCTTGTGAAGCTGGAACGTGTCAAAATATTTCCAATCAGGGATCTCAGTGATTTTGCACAGAAGCACGATGTGTGGTCCTGTATGAGCTCATCTACGCAGCACATAAACATCTGACATTAAACTGCTCTGCGACAACTCAAACTTTTAGTTTCTCTTTTTAAAAAAAAGAAAACAAAAGACGGGTCCGTGTTTCTGCCTACAGCGGTACGAGATGTTAATAGAAGGCAGACTGCAGAGGTCTGCTGCAGTCATGTGCGAGCAGACGGTGGTGGATCAGCGGATTTTAGCCTGGAGGGCCCGTTTTCGGGAGGTCTGAGAAGCGGCGGGGTCACTGTGAGCCTTTTTAAGGAGGAGCATACCAGAACCTCCTGCAGCTCCACAGGCCCGCTGAGGGAGCCGCTTTGAAAACACTTCAGGAGACGAGATCATAAAACAAGGCACTTAACGTGGCAGAGGATCCATGAAGGTTACTCATAAATACTTGGATAATTCCAGGTTTCTGTGCACGCCTGGCAGCTTGTTTGGCTGAAGAAGAAAAAAAAGGGCTTTGTTTGATTCTTCTTTAAATTAAACACATAGCATTTCTTAAAGTAATGCATGTAACCCGCCGCCTCCAAACAGAGCTGTAACCGTTTTAGTAGACCTGTCACGATAACCAAATTTTGCTGGGCGATTAATTGTCTCAGAAATTATTGCGATAAACGATAATATTGTTTGAAATTTCACAATAATTAGTCATTATTGTCAAATTTATTTGTTTTGAGTGTAGTACCGTTTTAAGACCACCGGATGGCAGTATAAGACTGTCTGAGCCGAAGGATGGATAGTGAGGGAGCGAGCAGCGTGTTTCTGTAAGAAAAATGGGAGGGAGGCCCCTTAACGTGACATGGGCTGTCTCTCTTTCCTTTATTCGGTTCTCAAAATGGCGGAAGCTTTGTGTGGTTTGAGCTCTTTAGCATTTTTCACATCAAGCTTTTAATAAAAATAAATCAGTAAACAAGTTCTCAGCTTCCTTTTGCAGAGAAAAACAACTTTTTACAGGAAAGCACGGGTATCAACTGTGAATTTTGGAGCTTTGACAAGGTTTTTTTGCAGAGGTCGACCTGTTAGCTTAGCTCTTAGCTTCGCTTCTCAGTTTAGTTGTTTTTAACAATACAAAAATGCAATTTTGGATCGCAAAACGGATTTCAAAGAGAACGGGAGGGGTCAGTTGAGCTTTTTGTCATCCAGTGTCTTCAGCAGAAAGAGAGCGACATGAAGAAACGATAAAGCCGATAAATGAAAACGAGGTTGATAATTTTCATTTATCATGTGATTAATTGATTTGTTTATCACGACAGGCCTACATTTTAGTCAAACATAGAATAATAATATCTCGTATGACGTTGTAGGATGTCACACTCAGATTACAGTATTTTCTGGACTATAGGTCGCACCTTTATATAAGTCGCTTTGTCCAATTATTGTCAATAAATTGGAAAAATCCATAAACAGGTCGCACCTTTATATAAGTCGCATCTATTATGCGTCACCGCGTTATCGCGTCATTTGCCCTGATGAAAATGACGACCACAGAAGCGTGCACGGAAGGACTTTTCACAAGATTAATATGGTAAAAACAATTATTTGTCTGCTGAAAATTATAGCAAACATGTGTCTTAGCTTAACCGTTCCTTAATAAATTCACGTAATGGTCAAATCTGCTGGATTTAAATTTTTTCGCTTTGAAAAAGTACAAGGAAAAACAACTAAGCTAACCGCGACACATTTACATCTATAAAACATCAAATTTTATCTAAAATAACTCCAACAGCTAACAGTTTGTAAATGTACATCTAGTGATTACTTTCTGTAAGTTTGAAAAAAAAATCTGCTGTGTGGTTTACATGTATAAGCTATTTGCTCAAACGTACAAGGAAAAATCAAAAAAGCTAACCGCGACACATTTACGTCTATAAAACAACAAATTTTATCTCAAACATCTCATAAAGCTAATCAGTTGTAAATATCCATCTAGTGATTACTTTCTGTAAGTTTGATCAAAATCTGTCCTGTGGTTCTTGACCTATCTTGCTAACAAACACTGAGCTAACAGTAGTTACCTCCAGAGCAGGAGGCTGGGCAGCGACAGAGTCAGTCCGACCAGAGGAGCCTGCCGTCGGACACATGAGGTGGGAACGGTCGGTGTACCCTAGAGGCCGAAAGTGGTACTGCATATTTTTTTGCCAAAATGAAAAACGGTCATATCTGAGCCAAAAATTGGTCTAAAAATATGGGGAAAAATCTAAACAGGTCTCACCTCTCTATAGGTCGCAGGGCATGCAAATTAGGCAAAAAAGTGCGACCTATAGTCTGGAAAATACGGTATGTGTGAAGCGGTACCCTCAGCTCCTAACACATCAAAGTCTAGCTCAAAATCAGTCAAACTGACTGAATTATAGACATGTTGTGGTTGCTAAAGTCAATTAGCCGTGGAGGCCATCTTGAACTGGACTGACTCCAAACATTAATCTGGTGTTGAAGAACATCCACTCACTATTTCCTGAAAGTTTTGTTACAATTTGTCAAGTGGCTCATGAGATATTTTGCCAATAGACAGAATTGACTGCAAATAGCTAATGGCAACATTTTCAACAGAGCTCTTGAGCAACAATATAAAGTATATCAGGGATCAGTCCCAGCTACCATCACAGCAAAATTTAGGTTATTGTCTATAAAACTAACTGACTTGCAGCCATTTTTGTGCTTTTTAACGTCACTTGGCATGTTCACATGCAGACATAATTGTTGCCTTTTGGCGGTGGGTGATAAAAAATGATAATGTTATCACTTGTTTTGGGTAAAGAGGAGTCTTGGGCTGCATATTGGACACTATTGTTTGGATTTATGCCTTTTAACATAGTTGTCTGTGGTTAGTTGGTTAAGCGTGGTAGAGGCTGTGTGCTTTTTCTCAGGCAGAGTAACACAACAGTATCATTATGTGCCAAGAGGGAAGGAACATTCCACGAACCTTTCAGGGTTTTACTCTCCCACAACCAGCCGGGGGTGGGGGGGTGTTAACTTGTGCGCAGACGTGCATATGAAACAAATAAAGAGGAGCAAATGCAATATCTGGTCAACTAGGCACACACGACATTACGGAGGATGTGAGAGATCAGCTCGAATGTATGCAGCTTGTCGTCCAAAACTCTCAATAAATGAAACGTCAACAAAACGGAGAGCAGCAGCTTTCACTGCACTTAACACAAACATCTGATGTGCATTATTCCTGAGAGAGCAACAGGCTGAGCCTTTTTGTTTTTAATAGACTGAGTTTCCTCTGCACTGTTTGCTTGTGTTCATTAACAAAAGCCTCTCAGGGGGGTCGCCAGTGAAGATTTGGAAAGAAAAACAGCCTGAGTGTTTTTTCTTCTCAAAAATAAACAGAAACACCATAAATTAGACCCGGTATGACTTAAATATGTGTATATATTGCCCTCTAGTGGACAAAGTATGAACAAACACTTTTACTATTACAGTACTGTACACCCAAAAAAAAAGTTTTGGGGGAAAAAAATCAAATTATTTCAGGTAGGAAAAAAGCTTTCTGTTAAAAACATTTCCTTAACATTGGTAAGTTTAAACTTGTAAATAAATAAAAAACATTTTCTAATTCAAGGCGAAGCCTTCCTTTAAGGAATGCACATTACCTGGCAGCTTTCAGGCCAGAGATGGAGATCACTGCTCTAATGGGGGTGCATGTACCACTGGTGGTACGTGAATTTATTTATTTATTTATTTATTTTTTTGAGAAAAAAGCATTTGCTCAACAAAACAAAGTGTTAAGTTCCCATTAAATAAAGCCCCAACCCCAACTGGGCTCCTGTCACAGGGCAGCGCCCATCAATCACTGTCAATCCCGCTTTGGAAACGAACAATGGAAGAATGATGGAAACGAAGCTGCTGAAAACACAGCTGGTCTAGTAGTAAAGAAATAAATGTACTTAAGAACAAAAAATGAGACAAGATGTGGCCTAATATAATAATTCCAAACTGTCAAGCTTGTTATCAGTAAGTATTGAAATAATTAGTAAAATAAATGGCACATCGGTAAATATACCCTATTAATACTGTACTCCATATAGAGAGCTTATCTGGCAACATGTTGGCGTCCTGATAGTTCAACAAACCACATATTTCTTCACATTACAGCCGTTCAGATTATAATATAATAATCCAGTTGCATCATGGTCAAAGAGCAGACCTCGTAAACGGTAAAGAAAATTGAGCACATTTTTAGATCAGATTTACAATAATGTCATCAAAAAAAAATCCATTGATAACAATCAAATACTGAGCAGAGATGGAAGACTATAAGACTGGAATCTGTCTCCTAAGTTCCAAAAATATTTGAAATTGATACAGGAAAAAAATGATAAACCTTTTAACACTTTTTGGAAATATGTTCTTGACATTAACAAACTAAAAATACACAATTTTGACATATGGAGCAGTTTCATCTTTTTTTATTAAACTACCTAAAGAATAATAATAATAATAATAATGAATTCCATTTATAATGCACTTTTCATTAATAAAAATCTCAAAGTGCTACAAAGTGTAACAAAGCAAAGATCAAAATAAAACAAGTGATAAAATCAAATAAAATCAATAATAATATCGACTAAGATCAAAGATAAAATCATGTGGATGCAGATTAGGCTTGCTTAAAAAATAAATTAAATAAAACAAGTGATAAAATCAAGTTATAACAACCTGCCCCCCCACCGCTAGGATAAAAGGGGACTAATTATTACATACGCTAAATTAGTCAGGGGCAGTGCCTGGAGCTGACGGCGCTTAAAACTTATAATGGTTGAGCAGAAAGCATAAACCAGTAAACAGAAAAATAATTCACCCCACATACAAGAAAACTCTCATAAACATCTATTGATATTAGCCATGTGATGACATTTAATACCCAATTTAAACAAACAAATCAGTTGTGCACATAAACAAACCCGAACGCTTCATTCCCCCACCATTTACATATCTGCAGCATTCCCAACATCTACATAGCTGCAGACAAACCCCATAAACCAAATTAAAACCCAAACTGCACCAACTTTCAGTCCAAATGCTCTCTCAGATAAAAAGTTTGTTTGAAGTGAGATGAGGAAACGCCCACTCAATCCATCCAGGCGTCGGCGCGCCGAAATAAAAAGAAACAATCTCACCAGAGTCTCAAGGTCCTTTTAGCGTGCCTCCCCTGCAGTCCTGGGTAAAGGAAAAGTTACTGATCCACCGCGATCCCAACTCTAGGTGATACACAGTCCACAGGCAGTCCAGGGCAACGGCCTCACGCCAAATCCTTCTCAGCAGGTGCGCACTCCCAGGTGAGTCAGAGAGAGAGAGAGAGAGCAAGCGCCGTCACTTCCTCCTCCTTTTAAGTCCACTCCCCCACCGTCTCCAAAACATATTATTACAAAACAATTTACACAAACAAATAAACAAGTTCAAACTTTCATTTGGAACACACTTGTTACCTTGCAGGAGACAATAATTAATAATAAATGGTCATATTTGCAGCGTAGATAATATAACAAGATAAGGAAACCAATGAAAATAAATGGAAATAAATCTAACGCTGTATAAATTGATCAGTGACCATTACATTCCCCCCCCCCAGCCAGCGGCTTATCGGGGCCGTAGAAAGGTTTCATGTCGGCCACGTTGATCGTATCAACTTTACTATTATCTGTCATCCCTGACACACGGTAAGTAACAGGACTAAGCTGCCTCTCTACCCTCACAGGCCCTGACCATTTGGGTGCGAGTTTCGCAGAGAACTTAGCCGAAGCTTTGGACAAAGGGTGTGCCCTAACCCAGACTAGGTCACCGACTGTAAAGTGTACATCCCTACGTCGTGCATTATAATACCTAGCTTGTCGGGCTTTGGCCAGACCCACATGTCTGTTGACTTCCTTTTGTATTTGTGTTTGTGTATGCAATGTATGATATGTAGGCATGTCTGGTGTAGGTGCTTGGTGAATGAGACGCTCCAGAGGATCCTTTAACTTACGACCGAGGGCCAACATTGCTGGGGAAACACCAGTGGTCTCATGCACTGCTGAGTTTATAGCCAGCCTGAACTCGGGGAGCCATCTGTCCCAATCCTGGTGTTGACGTCCAACAAATGAAGCAATCATGGTCTTCAGGGTCCGATTGACTCTCTCCGTGAGGTTGGTTTGAGGATGATAAGCAGTGGTCAGCTTTTGGACTACACCCCAAGAAGTGCACAAACTGGCTAACAGGCGGCTGGTAAACTGTGGTCCTCTGTCCGACACCAAATATGCAGGCACCCCCCAGCGGGTAAATATGTCGTTCCTGAGGATGTGACAGACTTTAGGGGTCTTGGCATCTCTTAATGGGAATAGTTCCACCCATTTGGAATAATAGTCCACCACCACCATCAACACAGTGTTCCTGGCTTTACTAGGCGGAAATGGCCCCATAAAGTCTACCCCCAACATTTCCCCTGGTGCACTAACGTCTGGTGACTCAAGATGTCCAGCAGGCTTCTGGTTAGTGCCCTTGTATTTTTGGCAAGTTTGGCAGGCCCTGACATGACTCCATACATCCTTCCTTATACAAGCCCAAAACCAGAAAAGTTGGCACGTTGTGGAAATCGCAAATAAAAACAGAATACAATGACTTGCAAATCTTTTTCAACCTATATTCAATTGAACACACTGCAAAGACCACATACTTAACGTTCGAACTGGTAAACTTTGTTATTTTTTGCAATTATTAGCTCATTTGGAATTTGATGCCTGCAACATGTTTCAAAAAAGCTGGCACAAGTGACAAAGAAGACAGAGAAATTTGAGGAATGCTCATCAAACACTTATTTGGAATATCCCACAGGTGAACATGCAAATTGGGAACAGGTGGGTGCCATGATTGGGTATAAAAGCAGCTTCCTTGACATGCTCAGTCATCCACATAGAAGGATGGGGCGAGGGTCACCACTCTGTGAACAAATGCGTGGGCAAATTGTCGAACAGTTCAAGAACAACTTTTCTCAACGAGCTATTGCAAGGAATTTAGGAATTTCACCATCTACGGTCCGTAATATCATCAAAAGGTTCAGAGAATCTGGAGAAATCACTACACGTAAGGGGCAAGGCCGAAAACCAACATTGAATGCCCGTGACCTTCGATCCCTCAGGCGGTACTGCATCAAAAACCGACATCAGTGTGTAAAAGATATCACCACATGGGCTCAGGAATACTTCAGAAAACCACTGTCAGTAACTACAGTTCGTCGCTACATCTGTAAGTGCAAGTTAAAGCTCTACTATGCAAAGCAAAAGCCATTCATCAACAAGATCCAGAAACGCCGCCGGCTTTGCTGGGCCCGAGCTCATCTGAGATGGACTGATGCAAAGTGGAAAAGTGTTCTGTGGTCTGATGAGTCCACATTTCAAATTGTCTTTGGAAACTGTGGACGTCGTGTCTTACGGACCAAAGAGGAAAAGAACCATCAGGACTGTTATAGGCGCAAAGTTCAAAAGCCAGCATCTGTGATGGTATGGGGGTGCATTAGTGCCCAAGGCATGGGTAACTTACACATCTGTGAAGGCACCATTAATGCTGAAAGGTACATACAGGTTTTGGAGCAACATATGCTGCCATCCAAGCGACGTCTTTTTCATGGACGCCCCAGCTTATTTCAGCAAGACAATGCCAAGCCACATTCTGCACGTGTTACAACAGCGTGGCTTCGTAGCAAAAGAGTGCGGGTCCTCCCCTGGCCTGCCTGCAGTCCAGACCTGTCCCCCATTGAAAATGTGTGGCGCATTATGAAACGTAAAATACGACAACGGAGACCCCGGACTGTTGAACAACTTAAGCTGTACATCAAGCAAGAATGGGGAAGAATTCCACCTGAAAAGCTTCAAAAATTGGTCTCCTCAGTTCCCAAACGTTTACTGAGTGTTGTTAAAAGGAAAGGCGATGTAACACAGTGGTAAATATGTCCCTGTGCCAACTTTTTTGCAATGTGTTGCTGCCATTGAATTCTAAGTTAATGGTTATTTGCAAAACAAAATAAAGTTTCTCCGTTCGAACATTAAATATATTGTCTTTGCATTCTATTCAGTTGAATATGGGTTGAAAAAGATTTGCAAGTCATTGTATTCTGTTTTTATTTGCGATTTGCACAACGTGCCAACTTTTCCGGTTTTGGGCTTGTAGATGGCCACCAAGCCACTTCCAGAATTCTTAGAAGGGTTTTAAGCCTTCCCAAATGGCCTCCCACTGGACTGTTATGGTAGTAGGTGAGGAAACTTGCTACCAGATTGGCTGGGACAACCAGTTGGTAGTTGAATCCACCATACTTGGATGGAACGCCCCGGTATAAGACACCTTGTTGATAAACGTGATGTATTCGTCCAGGCTTTGGAAGGGTGACGGTTTGTCCCAGCTCCACGCAAAGAGAATCGATATTTTGGGCACTCTCAATATCTTGTAGTGAGCTAGGGAGATCTATCCAGTAGTCTTTTGCCATAGCAACATTGATGGTACCTTCCTGCCCAGGTGGTGCACGTGACAGGGCATCAGGGACAGCGTTACAGCACCCTCTTTTGTAATGCACCCGAAATGTGAATGCTTGCAGCCTTAATGTCCATCTAGTAAGCCGGGATGAGGTCTTTGGGCAGTTAAATGCCCAGGCTAGTGCAGCATGATCTGTAAACACATCAAACATCTCTCCTTCCAGATAGTGGCGCCATTTTTCAACTGCCCATACAACCGCTAGGCATTCCTTTTCAGAGGTGGAATAACGGAGTTCAGCCCCACGGAGTCCTCTAGAGGCAAATGCAATGGCTTTCTCCTCTCCCTCCACCATTTGCATCAGAACAGCTCCCAATCCCACATCGCTGGCATCACAATGTACCTGGAAGCCAAGGTGTGACTGTGGCTGAGCAAGGACTGGTGGAGATTGTAGCACTGTTTTGAGGTGTTCGAATGATGCTTGACACTCTGATGACCACTCCCAAGGTACATTCTTCTTTTTTAGATTATTTAGGGGAGCAACCAAGTCTGCCAATCTTGGTATAAATTTGTGGTACCAACCCACTAAGCCGAGAAACCTTTGAAGACCCTTTAAGTCAGTAGGAGGTGGGTAGTCAGAGATGGCCTGGATTTTACTTGGGTCTACCTCCACTCCTTTTCCAGAGACCACATGGCCGAGGAATCTGAGACTGGTCTGAAACAGACAACATTTCTTTATGTTTAAGGAGAGATGAGCATCATGGAGTTTTTTAAACACAGCCTCGAGATCTTGCAGATGTTGCTCAATGGTGTTAGAGAACACGATGATGTCATCGATGTAAACAAAACAGTTTTTTCCTTTTAGTTCTCCCAGAACTGTTTCCATTAATCGCTGGAAGGTGGCGCCGGCGTTCCTCAGGCCGAAAGGCATTACCTTAAACTGGTACAACCCTTTGTGAGTAATCATGGCTGTTTTTTTCTTGCTCTCTTTGCTCATAGCGACCTGCCAATAGCCACTCTTGAGATCTAAAGAACTGAAAATTTGAGCACCTCGCAGGGACTCTAGGATCTCGTGTACCAGTGGCATAGGATATGCATCATGAAGAGTCTTTGCATTGAGTCCACGAAAATCCACACAAAAGCGTGGTGTGCCGTCCTTCCGTGGCACCAACACCACCGGCGCTGCCCATGGTGACGTTGATGGTTCAATTATGTTGTTTTGCAGCATTTTTTCTAGTTCAGCCTCAATAACAGCTTGTTTTTGGGGTGACACTCTGTAAGCTCGGCGTCTCACAGGAAGCTCGTCGGACGTCACAATGTGGTGGCTAATTATCTCGGTGGCTCCAACAGTCTCTGTCCAAACAGTGGGCCACTTCTGCAGCAGCGGCCGCACCTCTTCAGGCTGGTCTTCCAAAAGAGGGACAGCAGGTGTTTTAGCCTGTGAGTCTTCCACCACAGCCAGGTAAAAATTGACATATAACTGTGCATCCTTCCAACACAGCTCATCTCGTGATCTGACCTTGAATATGTATTCCATTCCATCCGGCAGCCCATAACTCCTGAGATGTGGCTTAAGGACGATCTGACTGGCATTCATAAAGTCCAACCCAAGTAGCAATGGCATACATAGTTGTTCATCCTTTATGACATGCACAGGGATGGTGATGTGGATGTCATGAAATCCTAGTAGTAGGACAGTTTTTCCCTCTGCTTGACTTTCTTGTCCATTAGCCATGACAAACTTCGGTACTTCACTTCTACTCAGGGTTTCACCAGGTGTTCTTATCCTCTTCCACAGGCTTTGTTTCATGAGGGAATAAGTACATCCAGAGTCGAGGACAGCATCTCCTGTAGTTCCCCGAATAGTTACAGGAACCACCAGCAGGGACAGTACCGCTTGAACTATGGCCACATCTCCTCCATGTCCCCGAGCTTGGCTGTGTTCAGACTTTCTTCCTGTTTTCTTTGATCTGTCCGAAGGATGGGCCTGCTGTACTCTATTCCAGTATTCCCGGGAGTTGCTCCAATCCCTTTCAATCAGCGACCCCACTTTCACGAGTTGTTCCACCGTGGTTACGATGCCTCTTAGACCACTGGCCAGTCTGGGGTTGCAGGCACTCAAGATTCTGCGGACAATTTCTTGTTCAGCCATGTCCGGACTCCACTTTAAGCACAGGGCTCGATGGTCATAAGCAAAGTCCCTCACACACTGGTTTGGTGCTTGAACGTTTGAGCGGAGCTGTTCCTCTATTTCAGCATGGTAGTCGGTAGGCAGGAAGGCTTCCAGGAATGCAGCCTTAAAGTCATCCCAATCTTTTATTTTTGTCCGTGTCGCCAGCCACCAGCTGCGTGCGGGTCCTTTCAGAACAGTGTTTAGTGTGCCTAGGAGCTCCACATCTGACAAGGGTCTGAGCGTTAAGAAGTTCTCACACTGCTCTATAAAATCAGTCACATCTGAGGTGCTGCGGGATTCCCCAAACTGAGGAAAGTCCATCTTAATAGGGGGTCTGGCAGCAGCATAATGGGATGACTGGCTAGCGTCTCTCTCCCCAGCCAGTCCACCAATGGGCCCATGAGCAACTGGAGTTGAATACGTGGACGGCCCCCAAGAGAGAGCACCTTTGCGGACCGTTTGATTTAGTTCCTCCGACCAGCGTTTATCCCTACGCTTGAGACAGGCCCCAACCTCTTGGTCCAACTTCTGGAGGTGGTGCTCTACGTATTCCTTTATTAAAACAGCAGAGGAGTCAATAGCAGCCCTGAGTCCCTCCTCACGATGGAGGGTGCTGTCAATCGCATCTCGGAGGCGTTGTTCCAAGGCTTCAACTTTCTGCTGGAGGTCCGAGAGTTGTTCTGCTAATGTCTCAGTTTCGGTGTTAATCCCAGCATCTGCTTGAACCACTGATGGGTCTAGATACATGCTACTGAGCATGGAGGATAAGTGGGTTACATCAGGATTGTCTGGCTGTAGCCTGACTGTAACATGCCGGTCGAATTTCCCTAAGGGTGCTGAATGCTGATTAGACGCAGACTCCTCAGAGGAGGAATCTGAATGATTTGAAGCTGACATAGTTTGAGTTAAGGTCCTCCAGGCGCTGAAATGTGATGCTGTATGCAACAAATCAGTATTTGTATGATATATGTACATGTATTGGTGTCATGTATATAAAATATGCTGAATTCACAATATCAAAAAACAACAACAACTTGCATTTAAGCCACTATTCCAACCCCTAAAATTCACCACATACTTTCCCTACACCAAATAAATATAGACACTAATTTGGGCCTACAATATTTGTAAATGATGAACAAAACCAACTGAGAGGCTATGAAGTAAAATACTTATGTCTAAATTAATTTAGCTTTACTTCAAACAACCAAAAAATATACATAGCAGCCTAACTCCACAAGAACACTAGCTCCC
>JBBPBX010029970.1:0-26552 GCA_038048925.1 Garcialebias charrua
TTAGGTGTAAATTAAACATTTAATTTCCAAACTAAATATTTATATTCCTATTTAATTTCCAAACTAAATATTTATGTTCCTATTTGATTTCCAAACTAAATATTTATATTCCTATTTGATTTCCAAACATTTAATATCTAAGCTAAACATTTAATTCCTAAACTAAATATTTATTTTACAAACTAAATGTTTAACTTGTAAGTTAAATATTTAGTTTGTAAATTAAACATTTAGCTTGGATATAAACATTTATTTTGTAAACTAAATATTTAGTGTGGAGCTAAATATTTAGCTTGCTAACTCTCAAGTTAAGTACATTTGTATTTGGTTTATAAACTAAATATTTAGTTTGTAAATTAAATATTTAATTAGGAACTATGGTATTTATGAATGTATGAATGACATGGTGATAATATGACTTTGTGAAAAAAAATCCTTATGAAATGCTAAATGAACCAAAATATTGCTGTTAATTTTTGACGGTGTAACTTTACAAACAGCACCCCATATCAGTGGGTCAAACACTAGATGGTAGCAATTTAGCTTCACATCAAATGCAGGCTACAAAGTTTAGAATGAAACAGCCACAGATTCTGTTTCTGATAGTCAAAATGTGAAGGTACAACAAGTTTCATGAAAGAGAAAGCCATAAAAAGCAACAAAAAGGTCATTTTAACATCACGTCTCCAGCATCGTCACTGAGCCACACCAAATCTGGCTCCTCTTAAAGCCCCAACCACAGAAAAAAAACTGAATATATTTGGGTTTCAGGCATGGATCACATCGTAAAAAAGGAACTCATCTGCTCTCACTGTGATTCACAGAATGCAGAATAAATTACTTTTTTTTAAAGCAATTATTGTCAGATGCATTCAGTTGTTTAAAAGTTAACCTTTATATTACTTCAGCAACTCATCTTAAATCAAAGAGATTTTAAAAACCTGCTTCATCCTCTGCTTCTCTAGAGCTTTACTGGAAACACGTTTCCTCAGATGGAAGAGGATCTTACTTGTTGTCCAGCGTGAACCAGGTGAGAGTGATCAGCAGGCTCCCCAGAAACAAGAGAGCGATGAGCCAGAGAAGATGTCCCCTCATGCTTTCCTCCTCCTGCCAGCCCACCCTCCTTTCACAACCCCAAATTGTTTTATAAACTATTTGTCTGCTGTCATTTCAGAGTTCCTCCCTCCCTTTGCTCACTGAGCTCGCAAATGTGCACATTCAAAGTGCTTTATTGCGTCAAGTTAAACATTCCCAGACTTATCAACGCCTCTAACACTTACACAAGTCATCTTCGATCGGTTAAGCATTGTCAGCTTCATCAATAAGTTTTGTTTAGGTAAACACCACGAACTGTCCGGTTACCGTCTTCATGTTCGGGTGCTTTCTATGGAGATGCCTGGAGCCAAATCAATGTGAGTTTATCACAACAATCAATTTCTCTGCTGCTTTTAAACTGGGGGAAAACAACATGTTTGAGCAGATAAATGGAAAAATGGAGTGTTAGCAAAGTGGCTGTCGGACCGGTTGGTCCGCCTGCATGAAGCTGTACTACTTTACTGAACGCCATCAGCACCCTCGTCATCGCCCTTATCTGTAGAGTACATCTTTACTCACAGCTGAACCTTAATAAAGACAGGAGACATAAACTCTGTTCGTGCGGAACCCTCTGTTGCTCCTTCACACACGTCCACACGCTCTGGACGTCTAGCGGGGAAGAGAAAGATTGCTCCGCCTTTATTGTTCTTTATATAAAGGCGTAGCCCTCCGTCACACAAAATAGTGCCCACACAAATACAATAGTGTCACTCATCGTATACCTAACACCCCCACTCGATGGTGACACTCACACTCTGTGAATTGACTTTAAAGTCCAAACATGTAAGACCCAAATTTCTGTAACTTGGCTCTCGTAGCAGATTTAGTGAACACATCTGCGGCCATCTCGTCACTAGGACAGTACACTAGGACAACTTGATCCTTTAACACACTTTCTCTGATAAAGTGGTACATAATGTCCACGTGTTTGCTCCTTTGGCGATTTACTGGATTCTTTGCAAGACGTATCGTCCCTTGGTTATCCTCAAACACTTTAACAGCTTTTTCTGAACTGTTATTCAAGTCTTTCAGAAGTTGTGACAGATAGAGCGCTTCCTGTACTGTAGCAGCCAATGCTACATATTCAGCTTCACGCGTTGATAACGCAACTGTTTGCTGCTTCTTCATTTTCCATGAAACGATAGCTCCTTTTGCATTCAGACTAAAGCAGTAGCCTGTTGTGCTCTTTCTGTCCATCACGTCGTTGGCCCAATCGGCATCTGAATATCCTATCAGCTCTAGTTTAGTGTTACACTTCTTATAACACATCTCATAGTCTTTTGTCCCTTGTAAATACCTGTACACATGCTTCACAGCAATCATATGTTTCTCTCTGGGGTCAGAAATATGTTGTGACAGTCTGCTTACAATCCAGCTGATATCAGGCCTAGTACAGGTCATGATGTAAATGAGGCTGCCGAGCATTTCTCTGTATTTTCTTTGGTCAGTTTGTTCCCCCTCTGGAACTAAATCACATTTGATTTCACTCGGAGTGGCTCTGGGTTTACACTCAGCCATACCGAACCTCTCCAATATTTTCTCTATATATCTGGACTGGCTCATTTTTATTGAACCTTCACTTTGTGTGAAATCAATCCCAATAAATTGTGTAATGTGACCAAGATCTTTCATTTTAAACTTACTCATCAGTTTCTCTTTGACCTCTCTCATGCAGGTCTCGTTGCTCGCGGCCACAACTATATCATCAACCCACACTAACAGAATCACCTTTTCTTCTTCAGAAAACCTCGTGTAGATACAATGATCAGCTTGACTCTGGTCAAATTTATTTAACATCAGGAACTCATGAAGCATCATGTTCCAGTTCCTCCCAGATTGTTTTAATCCATGAATAGACTTGTTTAGCTTACACACCAGTTGTTCACCCCTCTTTGATTTTATCTGAAAACCTTCTGGTTGATCCATGTAGATCTCATGGTCAATGGGTGCATGTAGATATGCGGCCTTAACATCCATCTGATTCAGTGTCAAGTCGTGTTGTGCAGCTAATTGCATCAACACACGTAATGACGTCAGGTTTGCAGTTGGAGAGAATGTCTCTGAATAGTCAAGTCCTTCTACCTGGCTATATCCTTTTGCGACATACACCTTGCTTTATACGTCTCATTGTTTTTGTCATCTCCCTTAAGAGCGTACACCCACCTTCCCCCCACTGTCTGTCTACCCTCTGGTAACGGTAGTGTAAAGGTGTTGTTCTCTTTAAATGACATCATTTCTTCTCTCATTGCCTTCGTCCACATATCACTTTTTGGTGATGCTAAAGCTTCTCTGTAAGTCTGTGGTAGCCCAAATGTGGCTCTGTAACAATAGTCAATAGTTAACTCACTGCTCTGCACTGCACATTCATAGTCCTCCATGTATTTAGGTTTCCTTCTGATTCTACCTGAAGTACGTGGAGTCTGGGTGTCAGTAGTGGAACCTGTGTCCATCTCTGAGTCTCTTTCAGTGTCAGTGGTAGGACCTGTGTCCTCTGAACCTGTCAGTGGTTGACTGTTGCGACTAGGTGTAATTACCCACTCTACGTAGTGGTCCTCTGGTTGTCTCCAGTCAGTCTGTGTACACTTCTCAGCCGTGCTCTTCTCAATAGAGCGGACCAGTCTGTGTTTCTGAACCTTGTTTGTCTCTCTCTGGAAAATAAACCAAATAAGCAGGTGAATGACGATCAAAACCAACAAAAATTCCCATTTTTCCCTTAGGGTCTAATTTCTTTCTGTTTTGCTCATACACCATACATTTGGAACCAAACTTCTTCATCTTTGATAGATCTGGTCTCTTTCCTGTAAAAAGGAAATAGGGTGTCTCCCCTGTTCTCTTACAGTAACACCTGTTCCTTATAACTGCAGCTGTTCTGGCTGCATAAGGCCATAACTCTTTGGGTAAACCTGACTCAATCAGCATGCATCTGACCATCTCAAATAATGTGCGCCAATTCCTCTCTGCTGTCCCATTCTGATGGGGAGAGTAGGGCGCTGACCTTTCGTGTCTTATACCTTTGTTCCTCAACAATGACTGGTACTCTTTTGACACAAACTCTGTCCCGTTGTCAGATCTGAGTCGTTTTACCTTACCGTAAGGTGCTGTATCTGCCAAGAACTGTTTTGTTGCTTCAACTGCTTTGTTCTTGTTCCTAATAAAATACACATAAATGGCACCAGAAAAATCATCGGTAAAAGTGATGGCATATTTGTACCCCTCAAATGACTCTGGTGAAATTGGTCCACCCAGGTCAGTGTGTACTAACTCTAATGGCTCCTTAGCTCTCACATCACTTTGCCTATTTCTGTTTTGTGAAAATTTTCCCTCTAGACAAATTTCACATTGACTGGGTCTTGCATTTTTATCTTTGCTCTTCATACCATTTACAACTGTTTCAAGTTTCATAATATCATCATAGTTACAGTGACCCATTACCTCATGCCATGTTTTCACATCCAAAGTTACATTACAGGAGTCTTCAACATTTACATCTTTCTCTGTTACCATGTCCAGGTAGTACAATCTGTCTTTTACCTTAATTCTGCACGTTGTACCATTTGGAAAGATCATTTTGTTATTATTCTTCTCAAAGTTGAATCTTGCTCCTTTCGACGTTGCTGCATCCACTGATAGGATGTTTTGTGGGTACTCAGGAATCAGGAGTACATTTTTGAGTATGACACTCACGACTTTCCCATCACTGTCGGTCAGCTCGATCTGCGCGTCTCCCTTCTTCAGAACACTGCCGGTGGTCCGTGTTCCATCTGCCAGCTGCATGGTGTGGTTCCTGGGCTGGAACCTCTCATCAAATTTGATGAACTTGCTCTCATCCGTCATGATGTGGGCAGAAGCGCCGCTGTCAACCAGTAGACTTTGCTGCTGTGTGCTGTGGTGTTGCCATTCACTCACCCGAAGCACACACGTCTCTCCTTCATCCGTAGTTCGATTCCCGCCTTTCACTCGAACAGTTCTTTGTTCAGTGTCTGTAATGGCTGCCGCCTTGTTGCTGCTGCGCGACTCGTGGCTGCTGCGCGCGCCCATCCATCCGCGCTGAACTTTCTTGTCTTTACTCCTGCAGTCTCTCGCTCTGTGGCCCACTCTCACAAATAAAGCATTCTCCGTTGAAATACTTTTTCTCTCTAAACTTCAGTTTAGATGGCTTGTAATTAGCAGTCATCACTTTGTCTGCTCTGGGCCTGCTGCAGTAACGTAGCGTGCACTCGTAGCTTCTTAGCTTAGCTTTGAACTCGTTGAAAGCAGTGGTGGGCATATGAACGCTAGATAGCGCTAAAGCGCTAATCCGCTTACAGTGGACCTAAACTTTTTGTCAGCGTTTTTGTGGATTGACTAACTTTTATAATTCATAAGCGGATTTGTGCTATTTTTATTTAAAATGCAGTACCGCTAATAACTAATTATCTATCAGTAAAAACCAATAAACTTATTTACAAGCTCTTATGCTGCTTGTTTTACCTTTTTCCCCACCGTAAAGAGCAGAGAGGAGGGAGGGTGTGAGGGGGAGCAGAGGGGAGAACAGACTCAGATCTACCATGTAGGTAAATGATGCCATTGCCTGGGGATCCCATCAGCATGGGGCCCCGGCCCCGCCGCGCCCCGGCCAGTCACCTACATCCCTAACATTGAAAGTTAGCTTTTCTTTCGTCTGCGTCACATGCACAGAAAACGGGTTGTACTCTTCTGTGAGACCTTTTAACACCATCGCCCTCGGCAGTGCGTCGCTGAGTGTCTCTTTAGCCCTGTTTAATACGGCTACTATCTTCTCGATACGTGCGATAAAGTCCGCTAATGTTTCTCCATTAGCCATTAGCATGTTCGTTAGCTCGACCCGCCTTCTAACCCGTTTTGGTCCGCCCAGCGTGTCCGCCCTTGCGCGTCCGGGGCAGCTCCAACCCGGAACAGCGCTCAGCCGACACTCGAGCAACCCCCTACAGCAGGGGTCCCCAAACTTTTTCCTGTGAGGGCCACATAACTTTTCCCTTCTCTGGTGGGGGGCCGGAGTCAGTTTGTAACAGGAAAAAGTGTGATGATTGCAGGAGTGCCTAAATGTAAAAATGTATTGTTTTCCAGAAAGCACAATCAAATAACCCTCTCTGGGTTCTTCACAGCACAAAAGTCAGGAGATAAATAATAACACTATTAATAAAATAAATAATAACACTATTAATAAAATAAATAATAACCAAATAACCCTCTCTAACAAAAGTGCAAATGTATTCTGCTGAGCTAACAGTCCACTTTTTAGCTTTGAGAGTTTGTCTGCTCGCATTTGGCCTTGCAAGCTATCATACTTGTCTTTGTGACGGGATTCATAGTGTCGCCGCAGATTGTATTCTTTGAATACCGCCACCGCCTCTTGACAGATGACACAGACAGCCTTTTCTTTGCATTGAACAAAAAAATAATCCTTTGTCCACTGCAGCTTAAATGCCCTGCATTCTGAATCAAAATTTCTCTTACCTAATCTTTTTGCCATTATTCCGTTCTGTCTTTGACAGGGGCGGGTTTAGGATTTTTTTCTGGGGGTTGCCAGATAGGGGCACAGACCGCAGAAGGGTGGAACACAATAAATCAAATGTGGAACAATAGTTCAAAATAGTTCATAACTAAGGAACATTTTATTGCAAAAGTCCAACTTTATTATCAAATACAAATACACACATGAAAAAAAAATCTAAATGCTCTATGGTATTGTTCTGGGGGCCGGACCAAATGTGGAGGCGGGCCGCATCCGGCCCGTAGTTTGGGGACCACTGCCCTACAGTGTCAACGTAAGAGTCCGGCAGGGTTCCGGTCAGCGTATGTGCTCCAGGCATTTTGGATTGCTCCGCCTGCCTCATTTGAATCAGCTCTCGAAGCAGATGTTCATTTACGCACGTGCGCTTTTTAAACCAGTTTTCAGTTACGGGCCTCGTTCGAGCTGGATGCAGCTACAGAGAGACGTCTCCTTCGGTGGATCATTAACTTCTTGCACTGTAAGTAAACTGTTCAAACTGTTAATATGTGCTTGTTTGTGCAGATGAAAGTGGGAATTCCGGTTGATTGACAAGAGTTCATGCCAGAGAAATTAAAATTTTAACACTACATTCGCACTTACTATGAACTGTTTTCTTCTGCTCTTTAAACTGTTTGCTATCGTTGTATTCTGGTCATTTGTGGGTTTCCCATGCTTTATTTTAAGTGTTTTCTTTGAGCCACGTGACCCGACCGTGTTGGGCTAACTGCTAGCTTAAAAGCAAAGAATCAGGCGAGTCATCCTTGTTTTAAAGGTGTTTTTGTTTCTTGACTTTGTTCTAGTGCTTCCTTGCTGGTTCTTGTTTTGAGCTTCATTCTTTGATGTGTTTTAAATTACGTGAATCGCTGCTGCATGGTTCTGCCAGGTTCGTCAGGTTTATGCTAAGCTAATCAGATTTGGTTCAGATCCACTCGGATTGAATTCACATTAAGCTGAAATCAGGAGAGTGGTTTTAAACAGTGTTATTTATTCATTAATTTTTTTCTGCCCTTTGTTGATTTTTAGTTATTTTTCAGGACTTCTTGTTTCAATGTATTGAGAGCTATCTTTAGCCTTAAGCTTAACAGGCCTGGGGCCTGTGTGCCAGAAGTGACTGCTTTGTTTGTAGATAATGATACATTTAACAAATGTTCTCATGTCGGTTCTGGAGGAGAGGTTCTGATCTGAAAGCTCAACTCTGTGCTTTTGAAAAACCATTAACTAGCCAGGCGCCCGTAGGCTGCACAGAGCTAATGCTAAGGGAGCTAGCCTAGCTCACTTTAGAAACAACATGGCTGCCGAGAACAGCATGCCCCCTGCGTGAACGCTCTGGGGTGCTCAACCTTTTTTGAACCAAGAGCTACTTTTGAAGTCGGCAGTTTGCCGAGAGCTACTCGTCCAGTCTCAGTATCAAAAAACATAATTTTTCATCTCCCTACTCCTCACTTCTTTAAAGTAAATAAAACAGAACGTAAGGTGTTGCTAGTTTTATTTAATTAAAGTATTTTATCAAAGTAAAAGAACACAATATTTGAAAAGCACACCATATTTTTAAAGAAACGAATAAACAACTGAACTGAACAATGTAAAACTCCCGCATTTACACTAACTATTTACAAAAAGTGACTTACAAAGGTGCAGATTTACAAATCTCCAACAACAATTTCAAATCTCAATAAAACCTAAATATCAAAACTAGGCAGCTGCTCTGTGCAGCAGGATGGTGTGTCATCTGAATAATGCAGAATACCATCCTGATTTATGATCAACAATCCAGGTGAATAATGCAGAATACCATCCTGATGCATTCTCAATAATCCATGTGAATAACACAGAATAACATCCTGATGCATTCTCAATAATCCATGTGAATAACACAGAATAACATCCTGATGCATGCTCAATAATCCAGGTGAATAACACAGAATAACATCCTGATGCATTCTCAATAATCCAGGTGAATAACACAGAATAACATCCTGATGCATGCTCAATAATCCAGGTGAATAACACAGAATAACATCCTGATGCATTCTCAATAATCCAGGTGAATAACACAGAATAACATCCTGATGCATTCTCAATAATCCAGGTGAATAACACAGAATACCATCCTGATTTATGATCAATAATCCAGGTGAAAAACACAGAATAACATCCTGATGTATGCTCAATAATCCATGTGAATAATGCAGAATACCATCCTGATTTATGATCAATAATCCAGGTGAGTAACACAGAATACCATCCTGATTTATGATCAATAATCCAGGTGAATAACACAGAATACCATCCTGATTTATGATCAATAATCCAGGTGAATAACACAGAATACCATCCTGATGCATGCTCAATAATCCAGGTGAATAACACAGAATAACATCCTGATGCATTCTCAATAATCCAGGTGAATAACACAGAATACCATCCTGATTTATGATCAATAATCCAGGTGAAAAACACAGAATAACATCCTGATGTATGCTCAATAATCCATGTGAATAATGCAGAATACCATCCTGATTTATGATCAATAATCCAGGTGAGTAACACAGAATACCATCCTGATTTATGATCAATAATCCAGGTGAATAACACAGAATAACATCCTGATGTATGCTCAATAATCCATGTGAATAATGCAGAATACCATCCTGATTTATGATCAATAATCCAGGTGAGTAACACAGAATAACATCCTGATTTATGCTCAATAATCCAGTTGAATAACACAGAATAACATCCTGATGCATGCTTAATAATCCATGTGAATAATGCAGAATACTATCCTGATTTATGATCAATAATCCAGGTGAATAACACAGAATACCATCCTGATGCATGCTCAATAATCCAGGTGAATAACACAGAATAACATCCTGATGCATTCTCAATAATCCAGGTGAATAACACAGAATACCATCCTGATTTATGATCAATAATCCAGGTGAAAAACACAGAATAACATCCTGATGTATGCTCAATAATCCATGTGAATAATGCAGAATACCATCCTGATTTATGATCAATAATCCAGGTGAGTAACACAGAATACCATCCTGATTTATGATCAATAATCCAGGTGAATAACACAGAATAACATCCTGATGTATGCTCAATAATCCATGTGAATAATGCAGAATACCATCCTGATTTATGATCAATAATCCAGGTGAGTAACACAGAATAACATCCTGATTTATGCTCAATAATCCAGTTGAATAACACAGAATAACATCCTGATGCATGCTTAATAATCCATGTGAATAATGCAGAATACTATCCTGATTTATGATCAATAATCCAGGTGAATAACACAGAATAACATCCTGATTTATGATCAATAATCCATGTGAATAATGCAGAATACCATCCTGATTTATGATCAATAATCCAGGTGAATAATGCAGAATACCATCCTGATTTATGATCAATAATCCATGTGAATAATGCAGAATACCATCCTGATTTATGATCAATAATCCATGTGAATAATGCAGAATACCATCCTGATTTATGATCAATAATCCAGGTGAATAATGCAGAATACCATCCTGATTTATGATCAATAATCCATGTGAATAATGCAGAATACCATCCTGATTTATGATCAATAATCCAGGTGAATAATGCAGAATACCATCCTGATTTATGATCAATAATCCATGTGAATAATGCAGAATACCATCCTGATTTATGATCAATAATCCAGGTGAATAATGCAGAATACCATCCTGATTTATGATCAATAATCCATGTGAATAATGCAGAATACCATCCTGATTTATGATCAATAATCCAGGTGAATAATGCAGAATACCATCCTGATTTATGATCAATAATCCATGTGAATAATGCAGAATACCATCCTGATTTATGATCAATAATCCAGGTGAATAATGCAGAATACCATCCTGATTTATGATCAATAATCCATGTGAATAATGCAGAATACCATCCTGATTTATGATCAATAATCCATGTGAATAATGCAGAATACCATCCTGATTTATGATCAATAATCCATGTGAATAATGCAGAATAATAAACGCTTCTTTCATAACTTCTCCATCACTGAAAGACTTCTTATGTTGAGCCAGGATGCGGAAGAAGAAGATGGTAAACTGTCGGCCAGGTTACAAACTCTCAAGAATGACTTGATGAAGAGTTGTATTTAATGCATCTCCCCTGGAGTTCAAAGTTTGTTTGATTTTTTGACAAGAAACAAGAGGCTGTGCAGAACAGCATGTCAAGGTTCGTCACCAAGGTCTCTGCAGCTCCTCCAGGATCTGCTGGTGCACCAGAAGAACCAACTCCAGCCAGTCCATGGACAGCTCACCCTCTCCCCAGTAAAAGACGCCTCCCCCCTCCCCGCTCCCTCCCTCCAGGCACAGTAATGAAATGTTATTTTTATTTTTCTGAGTTGTGTCATGTTACACACAGTAACTTCATCTGTTAATCAATTTGTATCTGCTTATGTTCACAACCTGCTGCTCCTCCTCCACCAGCTCCACCATCCCATCACTGACCTGCCCACCTTCACATACCACCACAGCATCGTCGGAAAGGTACAGCAAAGACATGTCAATGTTTTTTCCTTTATTTTTGTTTTATGCTACATCTACTGTAATCATCACCTCTCTCTCGACAGCCTCCAAAGCGTCACACCCCCCTGGTCCATCCACACATGTGCACCACACCACACAGGTAAGGAGAAGTTGTTGTTGTCTGTGTTTTCATTTCTGCAGATGTTGACGTCTGTGTATGGGTTTCAACAGAACCACCTGCTGCTCTTGCCTCATGGACGGACGTGTAACCTCTGCTCTGTCCTGACTGCCTGCCTCCCTCCCTCAAGCACCTCTCCATCTATAGTACACATTGCACCACACCAATCAGGTAAGGACAAGATGTTAGTCATTTTCATGTTGTCTTTGCAGGCAAGTCATAGTCCAGCTGAAAGTGCACATGCTCATTTTTGTGTTGCTGTAATTTCTACACAGCTCACAACGTGGACTTTCCTCATGGATGGACATCTGTCCTGCCTGCCTCTGTCGTCCTGGACGTCAGTCCTACCTGTCTCTGGTGTCCTGCCAGCTGCCTCCATCCATCACCTGTGTCAACACCTTCTGCCTCTATGACTGCTGCAAAAGCAAAAAAAAAAAAACTTTTCTGATGGACAGAACTGCTCACATCAGGACCACACACCTGAACTCACACCTGGCCTAAAATGCTCCCATCATTCATTGTTGAGCACTGGCTAAGCAGTTCCATCTGATCCAGGTTTGAACTTGAGAAAAACATCAGTGTCTACTTACACTTCAATCAAAGTAAGGGAATTTTGTTTCCTATTTCTGCTGCTTCTAGCTTTTTTAGAGTTCATGGACTTCTTTTTCATGCACATGGACTGCACACCAAGGCACTGGTTTCAAAAACATGATGGTTGCAACTTGCAACATGTTTCTGATGTGATTTTATGTTGATTTGGTGCTGATTCATGTCAATAGCTGCTGCTGCTGCTGCTGCTGCTGCTGCTGATGGGTGGATGGATGGATGTGAGTTGCTACTGTTTGATGTTAACAGCTGCTGCTCTTTGAGAAGTGTCCAGCCGAAACCAGCTGCTCACATGATCAAGGAGGACCATTAGCAGCTGGTTTCGGCTGTCATCAGCCAACTGGTTGATCCACTGTGAGAGGGTGCTATTTATAAGACTGAGCTGAATACAGTAGCTCAGACTGAGGAAGTCTTTCGGACGAAAGACGAAACGTTTCTACAATTTTTTTGCTTTTTTTTTTTTTTTTTTGAATGTCCAGAGGACCAGACTTAGCTTTTTTTAGATTTTTCTACCTGGATTATTGAGCATGCATCAGGGTACTGTGCAGTATTTTATGTGTTTTTTGATAATCGTACTGTGTTAGCTAGCCGCTTGGAAATAAAGTAATGTACATGTTTATGGTACAGTATGTATACGCTTGTTTTGTCTCATGTTGACAACAAACTAATAAAAATGGAGTTTTGTTACCTTTAAAAATGTCTCATCTTGTACTTAAATTTTTGAGCTCTGGGAACTAACTTTCCTGGGTTATAAAAGTGAAAACTTTAAAGTCTTGTTAAATGAAAAAAAGGGGCTTCGTTTTGTCCTGGTATAGAGTAGGGAGAACAGTACAGCATGTTTGTGGATAACAGACGAGATGAAGTACCCAGAGAACCCATGCATGTACACGGAGAACATGCAGAAAGACATCTGGCTGGGATTTTAACACCTGAAACAGTACTACCAACTGCGCCATTGTGCAGCCTCAAAACTGTAAATTTACTCGGAACCCAATTTTAGGTCTTTTGCAGCTTCACGATAAATTATTTTCATGTGTTCAATGTTAAACTGGTTAGATGTATGGAGTCTTTTTGAAGCTGGTATACAAGTTTTTAGCTACTTCTCTCAATTCATGATAAATAAAGGTTCTGGACCAAATTAGTCCGCCTCCGATATGAGTATCATAAACGGGTCCAAAACGGATCCGGTCTGGATGAAGCGTTCCATGAACGGATACAAAACAGATCCGGGCCGAATGAAGCATTCCATGAACGGGTCCAAAACGGATACGGGCCGGATGAAACATTCCATGAACGGGTCCAAAACGGATCCGGGCCGGATGTACCCAAAAACCCTCTTTAATGTGCGGATCCAGATAGGGTCCGGGCCATATCCGATCTGGATCTGTGATCCGGATCCGAATCGGATCCGATCAGGTGTGCAAGTGGACTCCGATCCGGATCCGTTTTAAGCATCCGTTTCGGATCCTACAGTAGATCCGGAACGGATCCGGTCCGGAATCCGTTTGCTATCTGGGTAGCTTCCCAGATGTGGTCGCGGCTCTCGTCTCCGTCAAAACGTGGCGGTAGTCCCCTTCCGTGTACCGCTGCACTCGGGCCTTGTCTGGGACCTCGCCCGGGCTCGTAGCTTGAAGGACTGGGTTGACCCACGGGGCTAGGCTGGTAGCCAGTTAGCAAACTGGGCCCATAACCTGTTAGCAAAGTGGCTGTCGGACCGGTTGGTCCGCCTGCATGAAGCTGTACTACTTCACTTACGTGAACGCCATCAGCACCCTCGTCATCGCCCTTATCTGTAGAGTACATCTTTACTCACAGCTGTACCTTAATAAAGACAGGAGACATAAACTCTGTTCATGCAGAACCCTCTGCTGCTCCTTCACACACGTCCACACGCTCTGGACGTCTAGCGGGGAAGAGAAAGATTGCTCCGCCTTTATTGTTCTTTATACAAAGGCGTAGCCCTCTACCACACAAAATAGTGCCCACACAAATACAATAGTGTCACTCATCATATATCTAACATGGAGAGTAAATGAAAACATGAACAAGTTAGTGGTAAAGGAAAAAAACAAGATGTGCATCTGAACAAACAGGAGGACTCATTTCAACTCACCTCCAGTTTTTAAATCTGTGAAAACTGATGCATAAAACTAGTTAACGCATGAACTTTTAGCTTTTGTTTGGATGATTTTAATACTCGACCTTCCTGTAAGTCTTTCTCCCTCCTTATTAATCTGCCTCCGGCTCTAATGTTAAAAATCTTGGTGTTATTTTTGATCAGGACATGTCTTTTAACCCCCACATTAAAAATGTTACTAGAACCTCCTTCTTCCACCTGCGTAATATCACTAAAATTAGAAACATCTAAAAAATGGTGCAGAAAAACTGGTTCATGCATTTGTCACGTCTAGACTGGACTATTGCAATGGTTTGTTATCTGTGTGTCCAAATACTTCTTTAAAAAGTCTTCAGTTGATCCAAAATGGAATATCTGGAACAGTTTACCATCAGCAATAAAAACATTGACTGATCTTAGAGGTTTTAATTCCCAGGTGAAAAAATGGTTGAAACAAAACCAAATCTGTGAACACTGAATCCTATAGGGACAGAGGAGCAGCTGTGTGTGTGTGAGGGAACTGTTTAAGCCATTTAAACTTCATTAATTTTTTATTTTTTTAGATGTTTTTATATAGGGAACTGTTTAATCTTAATTAAATTTTAATTTGATTTTAGCTGTTTTTATATAAAAGTCCAACCAAGGACTGGGTTTGCAAATTAGCCTATGGCTAGAAATCCTGTGTACAAGACAACGGTTGCTTCGTTTTTAACATGTAACATTGTTTATTGTGCTGTCCTTGTTCAAATAAACTTGAATGAATGAATGCTACTAGAGTCTTAACTGGAGTTAGTGGGAGAGATCAAGCACTGCACTGGTCTCCTATGCATTGCAATCTTATTGTTCCATATTTCGCTGTTGGGTGGACGTTTTATTGTAATGCTTGTGGGTAGAAGTTCCAGAGGTGGGATCCAAGAAGACGCTGGAAGATACAGGCCGGCCGGTGCAGGGACACAGGGAGCAGGGAACTGGACACAGGAGCTGCGAGGGACACAACAAAGGTCAGGTCAGCAATCTTTAGCACTAGACACGGTACCAGGAATGGAACCAGCAGTCCAAACAGTCTTCAGTACTGGCATCTCTCATCAGCTGACTGGAGACAGGGTGATCGGCCCCACCCGCCCACTCAGGAGCTGTAAGAAGACGGTTGGGTGGTGGTGGGCACGTTCACGTCTTGTCCTGTCTGAGTTTCTGACCCGTTCTGCTGGCTCAAACAAAGTTTGCTCATTTTGTAGGAATCTCCTCCATCCTCCTCACCCCATCTCCCCCAGCGCTAACACTGCTACCAAATAATGTCTAAAAGTAATAAAATGATTATAAGGAGGATAATATGGTAAAATAATAGTGAATGCATCAAGAGGCAGATCAGTAAATAAAATGTTTCCATCAGAATTTAAAAAACGTTGAGGGTGGGTCTGAATGAGTGTGTCTGTGTATGAATGTTTAAGTGTCAGGCTGGGTTTTGGACTGCCCCCTCTCTGATACTTCTGAGGCTACTTAGTGTCGCGCTCCTGCCGTGGCCCCCCCTGGTGGGTGTTCCCTTGCCTGCGGGCGTGCTTGGGGCCCTCACTATCTGGGGTTGGGCGCTTGGGCGTTTGTCGGCACGGCCTGGTGGCTGCTTGGTGGGGCTCGTGCCCTCTGGTCCGGTCGGGTCTGGGCCTGAGGGGTGGGCGTCCCCGGTGCCCGGGCCTCGGTGACCGGCCCTGGGGCTACGTCGGTGCAGCGGGCTCCGGCGGGGGCCTGTGAATTTGTCGCGGGCGACCCCGGGGGGTCATTGTATGTGGTCGCTGGTAGGGGTTCGTCCGGTTCTTCCCCTTGGTAGGATCTGGGGAGTGGGCTAGTGGCTCGTCCTGTTCGGGTGGTCCTGGGGACTCTGGGCTCGGGGTCCTTCCTGGGGTCTTGGGCTTTGATCGCCCCTTCGTCTGCCTCGGGCTTTGGGGGGACGGATCTCTGATGCTTCACAGTCGCTACTAAATGTTCTATTGGAGGAACCTTATACACTTATGCATGCTCACAACCACACACAAATGGATGCAGGGATGTATATATAGATATATGCAGATATGTAGATGGGTATATAAATGAATATAAAAGTATATGTATGTATACTATATATATATTTGTAGATATGGGTATGTGTATTTATAGAATTCTACTGCAAGCTCATGAATATTATTAGTCTTTATGCATGTATGTTCCATTGTTGTGTTCTGTCATGTGCCTTGCAGGATTGTGGACGGAGGTTGGGTGTGTTTGCCTTGTGCTCTTTTGGTTGATAATTGTTGATTTGTTGTCTTACTTTTTTCTTTCTTTCTCTCTTAAAAAAAAAAAAATAAATATTGGAGTGAGAGGATGGCTAAAAGGTGTGAAGGGAGGCCATCTATAAATGGAAAAAAAAAAAAAAAAAAAAAGAATTTAAAAAACGTTTTCTTTTTGGCAAAGGAAAACTAAATATCAACTCACATAATTATTAGGATTACAGAAATGGTTTCAAAGAGGTCTCACACTGGTTTGGTTTCCTCCCACCTCTGGTCTTTGTCTTCATTACCCATCTACCTCATCATAAACTGTAGATATTAGACCAGATGTGGGCAACATGTGACCCGAGGGCCAAACGTGACCCTTGGACAATCTCTATCCGGCCCTCAAAATTCTTAACTGAAAACAATTTTTAAATAATTTGATGAAAACTTGCATTTTATCAATGAAACTTGTCTAAATAAAATATCTTGGACATTGAAAACATTTGAATTCCGGATCCTGGTGGTTTTAACTCACAACAAGAGAAGAATATTTAGTTCTTATTACATCACAAGTCTGGATCAGGGTGTCCAGTTCTGGTCCTTGAGGGCCACAATCCTGCATGTTTAGGTGTTTCGCTGCCCCAACACACCTGATTTGAATCAAATGTTGATTAATAGGCTTTTCTGCAAAACACTATTGAATCAGTTGTTTCAGTTTATTTTTTGGAGCAGAGTGGACCTCACTTTAACCTGCGTCTCTGCTGAAGATGTGACAAACTTTCATATCCGTTTTGTGGTTGCTGATCCTTAACTTGGTGGTCATCCACTTTATATTTTACCCTGCGGTCATTTTTCCAGATATTCTGAAAGGTTTGGTCCATAATTTTGGTCTTTGCCCTAAGGGAGGTGCATCAGGAACAAAGCTGTTTCCTTCGGTTAATCCTTGAGGCACTTGAAGGCTCCAGACAGCAAATAATAAAAGCTGAAACGCCTGCAGCGCAGGAAGCCATCCATCCATCCATCCATCCATCCATCTTCTTCCGCTTATCCGGGGTCGGGTCGCGGGGGTAGCAGCCTAAGTAGGGAGGCCCAGACTTCCCTCTCCCCAGCCACTTGGAGCAGCTCCTCCGGGGGAATCCCAAGGCGTTCCCAGGCCAGCCGAGAAACATAGTCCCTCCAGCGTGTCCTGGGTCTTCCTCTGGGTCTCCTCCCGGTGGGACATGCCCGGAACACCTCACCAGGGAGGCGTCCAGGAGGCATCCTAACCAGATGCCCGAGCCACCTCAACTGGCTCCTCTCGATGTGGAGAAGCAGCGGCTCTACTCCGAGTCCCTCCCGGATGACTGAGCTTCTCACCCTATCTCTAAGGGAGAGTCCAGCCACCCTGCGGAGAAAACTCATTTCAGCCGCTTGTATCCGAGATCTTGTTCTTTCGGTCATAACCCAAAGCTCATGACCATAGATGAGGGTGGGAACGTAGATCGATCGGTAAATTGAGAGCTTTGCCTTTCGACTCAGCTCTCTCTTCACCACGACAGACCGGTACAGCGCCCGCTTCACTGCGGACGCTGCACCTATCCGCCTATCGATCTCACGCTCCAGTTTTCCCTCATTCGTGAACAAGATCCCGAGATACTTAAACTCCTCCACTTGGGGCAGGACCTCCTCCCCGACCCGGAGAGGGCATGCTACCCTTTTCCGGCTCAAGACCATGGCCTCGGATTTGGAGGAACTGATCCTCATCCCGGCCGCATCACACTCGGCTGCAAACCGCTCCAGTGAAAGCTGTAGATCACGATCTGATGAAGCCAATAGGACCACATCATCTGCAAAAAACAGAGAAGCGATTCTAAGGTCACCAAAACGGATCCTCTCAACACCTTGGCTGCGCCTAGAAATTCTGTCCATAAAAGTTATGAACAGAATCGGTGACAAAGGGCAACCTTGGCGGAGTCCAACTCTCACCGGAAACGAGCCTGACTTACTGCCGGCAATGCGGACCAAGCTCTGACACCGGTCGTACAGGGACCTAACAGCCCTTATCAAAGGGCCTGGTACCCCATACTCCCGGAGTACCCCCCACAGAACCCCCCGAGGGACGCGGTCGAATGCCTTCTCCAAGTCCACAAAGCACATGTAAACTGGTTGGGCAAACTCCCACGCACCCTCCAGGACCCTGTTGAGGGTGTAGAGCTGGTCCAGTGTTCCACGACCAGCACGAAAACCACACTGCTCCTCCTGAATCCGAGGTTCGACTATCCGACGGACCCTCCTCTCCAGAACCCCTGAATAGACCTTACCAGGGAGGCTTAAGAGTGTGATCCCCCTATAGTTGGAACACACCCTACGGTCCCCCTTTTTGAATAGGGGAACCACCACCCCAGTCTGCCAATCCAAGGGAACTGCCCCCGATGTCCACGCGATATTGCAGAGTCGCGTAAGCCAACACAACCCTACAACATCCAGAGCCCTAAGGAACTCCGGGCGAATCTCATCCACCCCCGGAGCCTTGCCACCGCGGAGCTTTTTAACCACCTCGGCGACCTCAGCACCAGAGATCGGAGAACCCGACCCAAAGTCCCCAGGCTCCGCTTCCTCAGTGGAAGACGTGCCAGTAGGATTGAGGAGGTCTTCGAAGTATTCCGCCCACCGACTCACAACATCCCGAGTTGAGGTCAGCAGCACGCCACCCCCACCATAAATGGTGTTGGTCGCATACCTCTTTCCCCCCCTGAGACGCCGGATGGTGGACCAGAATCGCCTCGAAGCCGTACGGAAGTCATTCTCCATGGCCTCTCCGAACTCCTCCCACGCCCGAGTTTTTGCCTCAGCAACCACCCGAGCCGCATGCCGCTTGGACTGCCGGTACCTATCAGCTGCTTCCAGCGCAGGAAGCATGCAATATTATTATTATTTTTTTTAGAAGTCTTTATTCATTTCATAACAAAATTAAAATCCATAACATAACAAATAACATATATTTAACTACAAAACATAGTATATATAAAATGAAAGGCAGCAGATGAAGAAAAAATCTTATAATATCTGCTCCTTTGTTATCCAATAAACCATTCAAATAAACATCCATCCATCCATCCATCTTCTTCCGCTTATCCGGGGTCGGGTCGCGGGGGACTTTTACTTTTAACATATTCAAAAAATTTGTCAAAACAAGTAAATAACACAAGCGATATTTCAAATATCTAACACTTTTCATGAAATACATTCACATATATTTTTTTAGCATATCTAAGTTGTCTAACACCTTGAATTATGGTAGATCTTCCCTTCAAACTGGTTCTGAATTGTGGTTTAAGAAAAACATCTTTCCCCTTAAGATTATAATTACTGGATCTTTTCACATAATTATTTTGGATATTAGAAGGCAATGCATTATGATGCGCTCTATACATAAATGACAAGATGTTATAATCCACTAAATCAGGGAACTTCAAAAACTTCAATTCACAAAATAATATATTAGATGGATGACAATAATGTTTACCCTTGATAATTCTTATAACTCTCTTCTGCAATATAAAAATGGGCTTTGTAATTGATTTACATGCTTTTCCCCAAACATTAATACAGTAAATTAAATGTGGCACAACAATTGTATTGTACAACAAACACAAAGCTTTATCATTCAGTAGATACCTGACTCTATAAAAAATTGCAACAGATTTCGATATTTTCATTTTAACTGAATTTATGTGTTGCTTCCATGATAATTTATCATCAATGATGACACCCAAAAACTTCGCCTCATATACTCTACAGATTTCTGAATTGTCAATCTTGAATGAAACATCAATATTTTTATTTTTATTGCTAAATATCATATAATTAGTCTTATCTAAGTTTAACGATACTTTGTTGAGTCTAAACCAATTTAAAATTTTATTAAAAAGTTGTGTCATCTGCAAACAGAACACATTTAAGGAGACTAGACGCCTTAACCAAATCATTTACATACAGGATGAACAACTTTGGACCAATTACAGATCCTTGAGGAACTCCACATGTAATTTTGCTGTAATCCGATCTTATATCATTTATCTGCACAAATTGTTTCCTGTTATTTAAGTAACTGCACACCCACTTCAGAGTCAATCCTCTGATACCATATTTATACAATTTCTCAAAAAGAATGTTATGATCGACCGTATCAAACGCCTTTTTTAAGTCAACAAACACACTCACACAATACTGTTTTTGGTCCACAGCTGTTGTTACTTGTTCAATAAAGTCCACAAGCGCCATGGATGTTGAATTTTTTGCTCTGAAACCATATTGGCTATTGGTTAAAATATTTTGTTTTTCAATAAATTGGTCTAATCTGTTACTAAATAATTTCTCCAATATTTTAGAAAACTGTGGTAACAAGGATATCGGTCGATAATTATTAAACTCACATTTGTCACCTCCTTTGAACAGAGGTATCACCTTGGCCACCTTCATTCTGTCAGGAAATACTCCTTTTGTAAATGATAAATTGCATATGTATGTAAATGGTTCGATTACATGACCCAGTATGTGCTTTACAAACATCATATCCATATAATCCTTTGATCTTTTGTCCAAAAATTTATTAATGACATTCATTATTTCATATTTATCAGTTCCATGCAGGAACATACTTTCAGGGTAATCATCAATTAAATAGTTCACATCCTTATTCACCTTAGGTATCGTTGCAGCAAGGTTGGTTCCAACGTCAACAAAGTAATGATTAAATCCATTTGCAATTACATTTTCATCGTATACTTTCTTGTTATCCATTGTAAAGGTTTGTGAAATGCTTGTTTTATTTGTATTTTTTTGTAAAGCATGATTATTCACTACCCGCCATGTAGCTTTCATGTCTCCATTACTTTTATTCAGTAAGTCACTATAATATTCTTTCTTATGTTTTCTTATAATCCCAACTAATTTGTTTTTATATTGTTTATATCTATCTTCAGCTTCTCGTGTTCTACATTTCAGGAAACAGGAGTACAAATAGTTTTTCTTTTTACAAGCATTTCTCAATCCCTTCGTCATCCATTGCTGGTCAACAACTTTCTTCTTAGTGTAATTTTTTATAATACAATTTTTTTTATATAAAGCTTCAAGGATATTCATGAATGCATCATATGATTTATTTACATCATCAACATAAACACTATCCCAGTTTTGTTCAATTAAATCATCTTTCAACTTATCTAAAGCTTTCTTAGATGTGTTTATTGTTTTTGTTGTACACAGGATTATTTTTTTTTGATTGATTGAAACTTCTTGTAGATGGTAAACACCGGTAAATGATCACTAAGATCACTCATTAAGATACCAACAGTCACATTCCCATTTGTGGCATTTGTAAATATATTGTCAATTATAGTTGCACTGTGAGACGTGATTCTTGTTGGCTTTGAAATTAAATGGTAAAGATTTAGGGAATGCATTGAGTCTATAAATGAATCAACATTGCTTGAATCTTTCTGTATTCCCAAATAAATATTAAAGTCTCCACAAAGAAAAAATGTTTTATTGCATCTCTTGTCAAATAGTTTAATAATTTTATCTGTGAATCACTCAATATTTGATCCAGGTGGTCTGTATACACAACTTATAATATTATTTCTGTCATTTTTGTTAATTATTTCAATAGTTATCATTTCAATTAATTTCTCATCAGTTATTGACATTTCCCTGATTAAATTACATTTTATAGCATTATTTACAAAAAGTGCCACACCACCACCTCTTTTTTTATATCTGTTCATTGTATACAATTCATACCCATCGATTTGTGTATTAATTATATTATCATCCTTTAACCACGTCTCAGACAATGCAATTATCGTAAATGTTCTATCAAGTTGCTTTAAATAGTCAGTAATTTTGGAAATATTTGCATTTATACTTCTGCAATTGAAATGAATTATGGATAAGCCAGATTTTGTCAAGCTAAAATCATTAAATTGTTGTTCACTATAATAATCACAACCCTCTATTGTTGGAAAAAAACCAGGATCAATCAGATCATCAACATTATATATTTTCGATTCAGATTCAGTATAATCTGTCATTGTCAAAAACATCCGTTCATCGAACTAATGTTTTCACAATTAAAATGTTTATATATTTTATATGGAATATAATTTGATGACTTGAAGGTTGCCATTCTCCTGGATTATTTAAAATTTTCCAGGTCCTTCATTTCCTTTATTATTTTGGGTTGTGTTTGTTCGTTAACTTTTAGCCAAACATATTCATTTCTCGTCCATGTTGATATTATTTTGTTTTGTTTTTTTAACAACCTTGCCTCCCGTGCAATGCTGGCATTCTGTTTTGTCAGATGCTCATTCATATATGAGTGACTGGTCTGAATGACTATAGACCGGTGGCTCTCACCCCGATAGTCGCTAAATGTTTTGAGAAACTGGTCATGTCCCACATCAAGACAGCCGTCAACATCAGCGAGGACCCTCATCAATATGCATACCGTGAGAACCGATCAACAGAGGACGCCATCTCCTCTGTGGTCCACACTGCTCTCACCCACCTGGATCAGAAGGACTCATACGTGCGTCTGCTCTTTGTGGACTTCACATCTGCCTTCAACACCATGATCCCCCAAACTCTGATAGACAAACTATCCACACTTGGACTAAGCCCCTCTATTTGTAACTGGGTCTTAGACTTCTTAACAAACAGACCACAGTCCGTGAAGATCCACAACTTCTCCTCTTCCACCATCACCCTCAGCACTGGCTCTCCTCAAGGATGTGTGCTGAGCCCTCTTCTGTTCACTCTGCTCACATATGATTGTACAGCCACACATCCAGGCTGTCATATTGTTAAGTTTGCAGATGATACAGCTGTGGTGGGATGCATCACAGATAATGATGAATCCAGCTACAGACAGGAGGTGGAACATCTGGAGAGCTGGTGCAAAGAGAACAACCTTCACATGAATGTGAAGAAGACGAAGGAGATGATTGTGGACTTCAGAAGGAACAAACACACCCACACCCCACTGTATATAGGTGGATCTGCGGTGGAGGTGGTCTCCAGTTACAAGTACCTGGGTGTACACTTGAATGATAACCTCAGCTGGAGCAATAACACCACCAGCCTGATCAAGAAAGGTCATCAGAGACTCTACTTCCTCAGACGGCTGAGACGAGCCGGTCTGAGAAGCTCAGTCCTCACCTCGTTCTACAGGTGTGCAGTGGAGAGCGTCCTGTGCTCCAGCATCAACGTGTGGCATGGAGGCTGCACAGTTGCAGAGAGGAAAGCTCTACAAAGAGTGGTGAAGGCTGCACAGAAGTCTGTGGGAGTCAGTCTCCCCACCATCACAGACATCTACACCTCCAGATGCAGAAAAAGAGCCACCTGCATCATGAAAGACCTCACTCACCCAGCACACTCACTCTTTGCACCACTCCCCTCGGGACGGAGGTTGAGGAGCATCAAATGTAGAACCACTAGACTGAGGAACAGCTTCTACCCTGAGGCTGTCAGACTCATGAATAAATAAATAATAAGAATAAACACTGCAAAATGTCACATCATGCTGATACTGATCTGTTTCTTGTTGCTGCGTTCATCTGTGACTATCTGCGTTCATCTGTGACCATCTGCTCATGTTCGTGCTGCTGTTTATAATGATGTTTTTCTACTACATTAGGGCTTAGTGTATTACTAGCTGATGTCTCTCTTAGTTAATCCTAGATGTTATTATTGTTTTTCTCTTGCATTTGTTGTTGGATGTAACTGGGACCCTGTGTACATAATCTCGTTTTCAACACATGTACTACATGAGGTGCAAATGACAATAAATTCTCTCTGACTCTGACTCTGACTCTGATATATACCTTTGTGCCCTGTAGTATTTTTGCCTGCATCAGCACATTATTTCTAAGTTTCCTACTATTGCTGGTTTGATTTTATCTTGTCCTGGCAAAGTATAGCAGATTGATACATCCTCATGTTCAATATTAAAGTTTTTGTCCTCCAGAAATGATATGCAGGTAGTCCCCGACTTACGAGCGCTCTGACTTACGAGGTCCCGGACTTACGAGCATGCATCTCATTAAAAAATTTTTTTTTATTTTTTTTTTACTTTTTTTTTTTTTTATAAATGAATACATGTACAGTACTGGACAGTCACCAAGCACTTAGTCTATCCTAACACAGTTTTTAAAGATGAAGGAATAAGTTGAATTGTCTCCCTTTCACATAAAGGGAGCAAGCTCCCTATGGAGCCTGCAGGGAGGAGGGAGACAATTCAACTGATTCCTTCATCTTTAAAAACTGTGTTAGGATAGGCTAAGTGCTTGGTGACTGTACAGTACTGTACATTTATCTATTAATAAATAAAAAACAATAAAAAATAAAAATACTGTATATACTGTATATTTTTAATAAATAGATAAATGTACAGTACTGTACAGTCACCAAGCACTTAGCCTATCCTAACACAGTTTTTAAAGATGAAGGAATCAGTTGAATTGTCTCCCTCCTCCCTGCAGGCTCCATAGGGAGCTTGCTCCCTTTATGTGAAAGGGAGACAATTCAACTTATTCCTTCATCTTTAAAAACTGTGTTAGGATAGGCTAAGTGCTTGGTGACTGTCCAGTACTGTACATGTATTCATTTATAAAAAAAAAAAAAAAGTAAAAAAAAAAAAAAATTTTTTTTTTTTTTTTTTTACTATGTGTTCCTACTTACGAATTTTTGACTTACGAGCGCCCCCTAGTGACGGAACTCGCTCGTAAGTCGGGGACTACCTGTAACTTGGTTTTCCAATGTCTGTATTTCTTGATGAGATGCATCCTCTGTTGTTGCCGGACCCTTCACAGCTTTTGAATAAGTCTTCGGTTTTACTGTTAAACCAGTTATAATCAGATTCTCCAATCTCTCATTTCTTTCCATATCGTCAACTTTTTTTCTAGTTCAGTTATTTTTTGTCCTTTTGATTCATTTGGAATTTGAGTTGTTTCACTTCTTCTAACAATCCATGTAATAGTTCTTGTTTAGAAGTCAATTTAGACAGTTCCATACTCATAAAGTCCAATGACTTTTTAATGTCCTCCATTTCTGTACCTTGTTCATCCAAAAGATCTTTCTTTCCACGTCTGGATTTAATTGACATTATTAAGTTTACTCACAACCTGTAGATGTGTACACAGCCGAGAAAAGCCGACGCCCGATCCTTGGCCACTTCCGCCCTCTGATGGTAGCCAGTGGCTACTGCACACCAATCCAGCGCCAGAAAAAGAAAGGAAGGAAGAAACTACGGTGGCCCAAATGACCACCAACAGCCCGCAAAATCCTCCTGCGAAGACCGGCTCCCAGTGGCACTTAGACCCAACGGCCGCAGACCTCAATCTTCACCCTGCAAAGCGGGCACAGCCTTAGCAGATGGTCTCCTCAGTAGCCCCACGCCGTCGCTCGCTCATCCCGACGAGGCCAACTCCACAGATAGCCCCTCGGCTAGATAGCTTTGGCTAGGTAGCTTCCCAGTTTTTAGCCGAAGGCCGAGGCCCAACCTTACAGGAAACGACAACCCAGTCGCTCCTCTCCAGGCAAGTTGAATGTCCTCCTGTGTGCCGTAAGTTTCCCCTTTTTTCTTTTACATGAATGTACGAGGTTAGAACTTATTGTTTGAAATTTTTTAATTGATTAGTTGTTTGATAGCTCCTACGTGGCGCTCCTACGTGGCGCAGCGTTCCATCGAACGTCCGTCCGTGGCAGCCGATGTGGCAGTCAAATAAATACATGAAAATTAACACAGACATAGTGCTATAAAACATTTTAAACACATTCTAGGGAGTTTATCAGCTAAAAAAAAGTTAATTTTGTGGTGAGTTACACTTTAAAATAAAACATCAGCCGTCCGAAGTGCTGTACAAAGAAAAAAACAGGCACAAATTTTTTTTTTTTAAAAAATCATAAATAATCAGAACATCACAAGTAAAAGAATACAACATTAAAGCAGAGATGCTAACTCACTCTAGGTTAAAAGCCAATGAAAAAAATGTGTTCACTGGTAGAGCGGCAACCCGACACTCTACCAGTGAGCCAACAGGTATTTTGCACTTTGTAGTTCCAGTTTTCATTTTAACGGATCGCCCCTTAGAAAATCCTGGCTACGCCCATGTAAATTAAGCTGATTTGTAATCAGTTATTAACAATTAAATAAAAACAACAATTTAACAAACATAAACATAAACATAAACAAACAAACATTAAACTCAGAAACACAAAT